>QRAM01000609.1:0-42179 GCA_013436055.1 Halocynthia roretzi | reverse complement strand
AACGCAATGCTTGCAGGTTACTGCAATAGGCCTGCTTGTCCTTTTTTTTTGACTGTTTTGAATATTCCTATCTTTGATGGTTCAATACACTCTTTATCATGGTCATTTCTCTATTATAGAATGCATTATCTTGTATTTTGAGGAGAAAAAGTAGTCTGTATATTTGTGTGTTAGTCCGCTATAGAAATCCTAACGGCTCGACCGATTTGAACCAAATTTGGTGAGATGACTTCGGATGTCATGACCTATTTTTACCATAAAAGATTCCCCGGAGCACGGGCTCGTCTCGTGAATAATGCCTCCTAGTGGGACAACCTCGTGGTTACTCAGGGTACCCCGGAACAGTAAGCTTTTTTGGCATAGTCATATGAAATCTTTGATACAATGCTCACCTCTTAGCGATACCATCTGTACGAGAATTTCATTTTCGTCCATTGTGTTTAGAGACTGGAATTTGTATTCTTCTGTTTCTGTGTAATGCAGAAAATGAAGTGTAAATTCAACTGTTCACGAATGTAACTTTGCAGCATCCATAAATGAAGTTTAACCATCTAAAATTCTAATTTACCTCGTGGCTTGAACGGTTTGCTGGCTGGTGCCGTCCATGTTGGCTGATCATTGGTTCTAAATGCAAAACAATATTTTTAATATATTATTTTCAATATTTCCGTGTATAAGTCAACACCTAAATTTCTGATGTGTATTTTTGGTTTTAGGGAAGGGGAAAGTCGGCCCAAAAATAAGGCAGCACTATCAAGACTCAACTTATGCGCCGGGACGTACTGTTTTTTAATTTCCTTTTACATTTTTCATAATTAGGTACTTTTTATACCTTATTCTGTCGCCTGGTTTAAGGAATTTTCTTGTCGATCTTATGTTATGCTGCTTGGCTTCTTCTGATTGAAAATCCTCCGCTCTTTCCTGGGCTTCTATTGCTCTTACATAATAGGGTACGGCTTCGGAATGTTTATCGAGGTTGTCCAGAGCGGTGCCGATATTGTGCAGTAGAGAACCGAACATCCTGTATTTCATAGCGACATCCCCAAACTCCCTCTCCATAAGAACGGCTCCTTCGTTGTAGATGTTGAGAGCTTTTTCGAATATCTCCAAATCATAATAACTGGAACCAATGTTGTTTAAGCACGACGCCTCTTTTTCTGCTTTGAACTGACTCGGCACGCCTTCGATGCTTCGAAATTCTGCGAGCATCTCAAACATGAACGGGATCACATGATTTGAACCGATTCTTCGCAGGCGTGGTTTTTTAGTCATTTTTTTAGCAACGTCGTCCATCTTCGATATACATTTTGCAATGCCTTCTACCGCATCTGTCGGATCGCTCTGAACTTTGTGCATTTTACTCGAGCATATGCACATGACATAGGAACGAACTAGCTGGCCCTCATCTAGATATTTATCAGCCGTTGCGTAGATTTCGCCGGGTGAAAGGTGAAGCGATTTGCAGATCGAAATAATTTTGTTTATTTCTTCGATTTGTGATTGATCACGCATCACTTGACATTCAGCAATCTGTTGGAATGTTTCCATTTGTGACCATGCGTCACGTTGGTACGTTACGAGCTGTTGCAGGTTGTCGTATGCCAAAGAATATTCGTTGTGTGTCATGTAGAGCTCGGATTGGGCTGAAAAAAGGATAAGTTACTGTACGGTATAATGTAGTGAAAGTTGTCATTTCAGCCATGATCTAGTATATAGCCTAGTACGGAGGTGTGCAACCTGCGGCCCGTGAATCGAATTTGTGAGGGCCCGCGGAAAGCTGCGGATTTTGAATATAGTACGGCTTGTAACAGGAATTCAGTGCCACTGTTTTGGATGTTATATGAATAGCGAAGCGTCCCTAAAGTTGATTTATTCGATTTGCAAGAAAACCAAATCGATTTTTTCATGCCAGTCACCAGTAAATAGTCGATGTGAAATGCAAGTTGCAGCCCGCCGTCTAATCCGGTTAAGTGTATTTGGCCTGGGAATGCTACAAGGTTGAACACCTCTGGTTTATTATATAGCCAATTCAAGATCCCTAGAAGTTATGGGCACACGAACATGCACACACACACACTTTCTNAAGATTTGGGGTTTCCTTGAAATTTCACGAATCATACGTAGAGCCCAGCCAAGCAACAGGTCGATCAGAATGATTTACAGTACTTACGGTTTTTGACTGCGGCTTTTTTCAAGATCCTTCTTCATCCCATCGATCTCGCTTTGCTTATCTTTTTCCGTTGAGAAATCTGCAGCATTTTGTATTGCCTCTATTGCTTGCTCATAGTGACTCGTTGCTTCTGCATATTTGCCTTTGCTGTGTAGCAGGAGGCCCAGTTCGTTCAGCAAGCGACCAAACACCTTGTATGTCTGCGAACGGGTTGTGTAATGTTCCTTAAACAGCTTGATACCCTCGTTGCAGCTGTTTTGAGCTCTGTCATAGTCTCCAACCAGTCTGTAACAGTTGCCAATACTTTTCAAACATTCTGCCTCGTTTTTTACTTTACTGTCGCTTGGAACATCTTTGCTGGAGAGCCCGGTCAGCATTTCGCGCATGGATGGAATAACACGACCGGAAATCAGCCCTTGTAGACCTTGCTGGACCATCTGTGCTACGCAGTCACTTATACTCGAAACGCATTGCTGTATACCTATGACTGCATCTTCTGGTTGGCTGTCGGCTTTGTACATCTTATTCGCGCATACGTACATTATGTAGGCGCGAGCCGACAGGGAATCTTTCAAATGACCATCTGCTGTTGCTCTCACGTTATCTGGAGAACGGTTCATCGATCGACACATCAAAATGATTTCATTTATTTCATCGATATGTGGTTGATAACTCATCAGCAGACATTCTGTGATCTGTTTGAGAGTTTCGAGTTTTTCTGTCGGATGTTCCTGTATAGCCCGAAGGTTTTGCAATGGTTCGCGAGCAGACCGGTAATCACCGTCGTTCATGAGCTGTTCGGCTTTTTCTGTGAATACAAATCATTGTGTTGCTTATTGCTTAAGCTTGTGACTGTATACTTAAAACAACAAGAGTTTTTGTTCTGCTTATTATTGAATACTTGGTCAGTTTATGGATATGTGGAATGGGATAAGTCGGGATAAGTTATTCCAGACTTTGACCCGGCAGAATTGGGACCCAGCTATTGAGTGTGATTTTCACTTGGCTATTTGCTTGTATTCTTACCTTGCAAAGAAAACATCATTTGGAAATTTCCATCTCCTCCACCGAAACTGCTCTGCCTGCCTGCAGATGGCCGATCTGCAATATAAGTAATGTCCAAATTACTGATTTGAGATCATTGAAAGAACACAATTGTTCCCAACAAGAAGGCTTTAAGATTTCAATTAGTTTTGAAATGCAGCAGCTTCTATCTAAGGGAAATTAACCAATGAAATTGTTAGTTTCAAGTCAACAGTTGTTTGAGAATTGATGTAAATCAAGAGGGCTCTTGGAGGTGAAAATGTTCGGGACCACTGCTCTAATAGCCAGTCCTTGAGAAAATAATTTACAGATGATTTCACCTTTAGGCTTTGTTTCTTGTGTCGGTGCAAGCTCAGATCCCCCAAAGATCTTGTGATTCAAGATCTGTGCAGCTGTAGGCCGATCCTCTGGCTTGAATTTCAGGATCCATTGAAGCAAATCTAGTGCTAACTCTTTGTCGGGAACTAATAATTTGCTCAGGTCACGATCTCGGTTCTTCTTTATGTTGCTGTTCCAGTCATCAGGATCATCCCCGAACGCGTGGTGTCCATTGCTCCATAGAAAGTAGAGGACGAGACCAAGAGAGAAAACATCAGCCTTCCGAGATAACTGATTGCTGTTGTAGGTTTCTGGAGCTCTGTATCCATCTGTGCCTGCACGAGAATTTGTAAAATCGGTAACCGAGCGGCCGCTGGTCATTGGCTTGCTGATGCCAAAGTCAGCAATGACGAGATTGTTTGTATTTTCAGTAAGCAGAATGTTTTGCGGTTTGAGATCTCGATGGACGATGTCGAATTCGTGGATGTGCTTCAGTCCTTCCGTGATTTGTTTCGCTTGCAAGATGCTTCGCGCTGCATCGAACGGGACTTTTTTCGCTATGTTTCCGTGGACAAATTCATTGAGGTTTTTCTCATGGCATAGGTCCATCGCTATGTATATAAAAGATAAGGGGCCCTGTTCACACAGTCCAGAATGAATGAAGGATATGACATTACGATGCCGTTTCATAGATAGCAATAAACTGGCTTCTTTTTTGTTCCCCTCTCCTATCATAAGGTTCCCATCATAAGGAATTAATTTGATGGCCAGAGGTTGTGCGGGTGTGACAGTGCTGATTTGCTCTCCGTAGAATATTGTTTGCTTCGGATTCAGCGCTCTCTTTTTATCCATATGAATTGTATCGGAAAGACGATACATGCCTTTAGCTGTAGAATGAAGTCATGTCGTTTAGCCTGATATCTACAAGTTATGTTGAAGCTAATCATGAGTGAATTATAAATAATTTTAGAAAAATAATTCAATATACCGCACTTTACCCTTAAAATTCAAAACTGTGAATTTTTGTTTGGCCCCAAATGCTGCTAGAACGAGATCTTACCTTGGGCTTCATCTTGCAGTGATTTCAGTGCAGTCGGGGTTTCCTCACCTTGTAAATAAAACCAGGGAGCTTTTATCTCAGTAACAGTAACATTTTAATTTTTATTTAAGCCTGGAGGACCTAGAAGTGGAATCAGTCCGGTAACATATGCATTTGTAATGGTAAGCAACTTACCTAGACTGCCAAATGTGTTATTCACTGTTATATTCGTTGTCCCAGTTTGAACTTCACCAGCAACATGCACTAAATCAAAATATGACAATATTTTGAATCTGGGTACTCGGGTGTTCTATTTCAAGTTTTTTTTAATGAAAGGTATTACAGGCACTCAACCTGTACTGTACTCCAACAACCCAGTAATTAAATGAATTGTTCGTTGAAAAAATCCTCACAACAACCTTGTCATAGAACCAATTATTCGCTTAACGAACATAACGACACAGAAAATATTTTCAAATATTGTTTTAATGTCACCCGACAGGAGATGGAATCCATGAGAGTTACAAAGTATCAGTTTTTTTGAATAGAGAAATTTGTAAAGGTGGAAAATGGGAACACTATCTAACGGTTGTAAGCATGAGGTCATAGTTCACAGTAGCGATATAGGTTGTTAAATGAGTTGGTCTTTAAGTGAAGAGTCTGTATGCTTATATCACCGAGAATTTATCACTGGTGCAAACACTGTGTCGCTACTTTGGTGTTTGGTGCAGTGGGATTTTTACACAATTACAGTAATGTTTTGATGGGAAAGTGCTGAGTAATTGTTAAATGTCATTTAGAAAATGTCGTGATCGCTTAGCATAAACACTGTACTTGTGCTAAGCAAAGTATTTGATGAATTAAATTTACCTTCCTTCTGGATATTGAAAGTTCGCTGTCCCCCTAGCTTCATTTGTTTATAATGTCCTTCGGATATCTCAACTAGGTGAAAATAATTTGATGTTATTTCTAACTATCCAGTTGAAAATATACAATGAAAATATAAGAGATCTTCTGTAGTCCTATAGTAGTAGTAGAAGTAGTATTTCAGGCAAAGAGGAATATAAGGGAACAGTACCTGGTGCAACAATTTGTTGGTTTCTTTGGCCATCAGTATTTGCCAGTTGTTGTGCTGATGGTTCTTCTGTTATAATTAAAAATTACAGCATCATATATGTGACCATATAACAATTACAACTTATATATTATAATGTGACAGCAAAAACATCAGAGTGAGAGTGTACATTTATATGAATATCCTCATCTCTGGCAAGAAATAAAATTACTGGTGTTTGCTTATCAATCACTATACTTGGTCGAGAAATGATTCAGCATCGTAAAAATAACTTGCTAACCAAGCAAATGTGATAGGGAAGACTCGAGGTTCTGTTTGACAAATATTGAAACCACTATGGTCAGTATAGTATAAGCTTGGGAGGCTCGAGCAAATGTCACTAAAGGGGGTGCTGGAACTCCCCGTATATTTTAAATTCCTCCCCCGGCACCCAACCACCTCCTGTTAGATTCAGAGACAAGTCCAATAGACCAACTTACGTAAGCTGACTGCTTGCATATCGTTCAAAGATTCCTCCTGCTCTTCCTGTTCTGATGGGAGAGTAGGAAGACTTCTAGTTCCTCCAGCTATGAATAAAAATTAAGATGTTTCTGTTACTGAGATAAAAGCCTTCTGGATGTCATGAGTTACTCATGTTGTGGGATTATTATACTTTCAGGCAATATATTGGCTTGTTATAACTTTTATTGCAAGACTTTCAAAATCGTTCATTTTAAATTTAGATGCTGCAAACCTGGCATTTGTTCTACGATACCACTCGGTGGCTCCTGAGATGGAACTTGCTCTGGGATTGAAGCGACATCCGGTGGCTTCGATGCGAGCGAAGGTTCAAATATATCTTGCAATTCTGAGGTCAACATGGAGACATGTTTGTTAGCAGAGGTAACTACAAATTCATCTACATAGCACTGTTGCATTACTAACACTCTGCAAGTACACACACTGCAATTACTAACACTGTAACACTTACCAGTACCGTGAGGTACTCGACAGTTTTTAATTTCGATTTTTCAAAAGCAGTTGAAAGGTTAAAGGTTGAGGTTTTGACCAAGTATAGAGATTGATAAGCCAAGGGCACAAATTTTATTTCTTGGCAAAGATGGGGATATTTTTGGAAATGTAAACACCCAGTGCTGCCTATAGCGCCCCCTGATTTCTGTCCGCCCCCTCAATAGATTGCAGCTCCCACAGGGTGGCAGTACTGCCCATGTTAAGAACCACTGCTGTAGGATATACAAAAATATTTAATACCTATGGAGACTTGAGTTCCTAGTCCACCAGGATCGTCAGACACATTGGAAATATTGCCGAGAGATTCTGGAAATAATTGTAATCTATTAGAAGAGAATATTAGTTATTTATTTTATTATTTATTATTAACAAAAACTATAATATAAAGTTTAAAAAAACGCTTTTAATACGCCTTTCTGTTTTCCTGCTACTCCATTATTCACAAATTAAGTTCTCAGGCTCCCCTCCCTCGGACAAGAAACTCAAGCATACTAAAACATAACATCATCTCTTTCATATATTTAGATACTTACCGATGCTTCCTATGGATTCTGCTCTCTCTCTGTCCGACCCTTCACCTTGCTCTGTCAGTGTAACCCAGGGAATACTTTCATTTCCAGCCACTGAAATCACACAATGTACAGAATAAGTGAGTTGTTCAAAAGACACAGCTTTTAAATTGATAATTTACTATACACCACCAGTCCCTCGTTATATGCAAAGGTGCGTTCCGATATAACTTGGCATCATGTGAATACTTATTTCTGAATACTTCTTCCTATTTACAAAACTGTACAAGATACTAAATACCTCTACAATTCGTTAAGTAAATATGTGTGTGTATGTGCACAAATATTTACCAAGAAGAACCTGCTTATCAATATGGTAAATACTGTAATGCTGTGTACAAAGAAGGGATAACCGATACTCCTGGCGATATTCATGGCTTGTGAAAAAATTCAGACCAACTACTTATGATGTGGGACAGCGCGTTCAAGCACTTGGAATAGGGTTAGATTACACTGGTGGGCTTAGGTCATAGCAAATAATATATGTTTCTTATGTAATTTTACTTTTAATTTCTTTTTATTTTACTTTATATTAAAATTTCTCGATTCGTTCCTTTTTATGATAAACTGATTACCGATTAATCTGTGCGATCGGTGTCAAAAGTACATACATAAGTCGCACAGGTCATACGTCGAGCATCGCTTGTGTTCAAAACACAATGATGTAATGAGCGTGGGATGTTATTCAAACTTTCAACTCCGGTTTCAGTTCCTCCTTTTTTCTAGACTACAGTAGAAGTAGTAGTAATACGATATCATTCCTATTCGAGACCCGAGAACAAATGATAAGCAATAACTAGGGTGTTTATGTATACGGCAGTGGCTTCAATAAAACATTACAGTACATACAATACAGGAATACAAAGTGTTATTTTATACACATACATTTTACTACATACTGTAGAGCACGGGCTCTCAATTAGCGCAGCCTATGCTAATAATATTAGTTCAATATTTGACAGAGTCAATCAGTAAAAATTTTAATTTTTTTGAAGCTTTTTCCTTATTGGCACCCCCCCCCTCCCAGTTTAAGAACCCCTTCCCTATGTAGAGTAAGGACCTCTTTCGATACTTCTGTAGATATGAAACAAAGAGTAACAGTCCCTGCTTATAAATACCAGTGTGTGCCACTATTCCATATTCAGGTGTGGTGGTTTGTATTCTATTTAAAAATTACTTCATTGTGATTTGTTTATGATCAAATGTCCTGAAATCCCCCATGCTGGTAAGGTTCGGACAATCCGGACACGATTTATCAATTTGATGCAACTGCAGTGATTAAATTACCTGGTTGTTCATTTTTATCTTCTTTTTGATGATCGGATGATAATGTTGGATTTGTAGATGGAAGTTCCTCTGTTCATTGTAATATAAGAAATATTATTGCAATATGACAATTCATATATTTTTGTAGTCAGTCAGGACAATACTTAAACCCGAGATGTCAGCTACAGCAGTATAGTAGTATGGTACTGCAGTATTCAGTATTTAGTATTCAGTATTTACCTTGTACAGGTAGTACTTCTGGTTTTAGTATTGTCTGTTAGTCAATAGTTATTTACCTGTCATTCCTTCAGTCTCTTCTTGCGTTTGCTCGTTGTCTTGGTTACTTAGCTCTAGCGATGAAGCGGGATTAGTCGACATCTCCTCTGTCAATGAAATTTAAAAATTAATAATGTTTACTATATCTGTCAATCAATCTTCCGTAATCTGTTGATAGTTTACCCGCTGTGTCTTGATTTTGCTTGCCTTGCTCGTTGTCCTTGTTGTAAGTCTCTGACGATAATGTCCGATCCTGTGTCAAAGAAAGTGATTTAATTACCCTCAAATTATGTGATATATAATGTCGCACAACAATACAGTGAGCACGCGATCATCCACACTGCTCCGGACCGGCAATTGTTCGGATGATCGAGGTTCAAAATTTCTAGCACCCCCAAATCATTTTTATTGTGCTCCCTTTTATCATGATCAATCAGGTGCTCAAAAATAAAATCATAATTATCATAAAATGTCGTACAACAATATATATAGGAGCTTTCCATTAAATGAAGTTAGGCGAGAGATTTACAGAAGGCCTATGTGGTAAGTCTTTCATATTAATAGCTGTGACGTTCTAGAAGCCTCCACTGTGATAGTATGTGAATAGAGATACCATGCTAGCACAGAAATTTATATAACAGGCAAACATTTATGGTAAAGGGCAAAATAGTAAATATTTCAGGCTATGCTGGACAAGAGGCAAAGTCGATGATATTTAAGTAGGTGAGTCTATTTCAATAACAAGACAACTGCTGCTATACAGCTGTAGTGTGATTGCACAATGAACACAATACTTTGTCATCCAATTCATTAGGAAAATAATTTCCACTTCACTCGGCTTTCCAAGCACGTATTCCGGAGTATACTGTGGTATTTCAATTAATATTCCTACAAGAGAAATGATTGCAGGTCTATGCTTCGCCAAATCACTGGTTAAAACAATCAGTGAGTGAGTGAGTTCAGTTAGAAAGGTAGATAAATTTACCTCATTCGTGCTCCACAGACAATGTCGTCACTTTTAAACCACAACGCACTATACAATGAACAGTATGAGCAATGTAGATATTATTCTCGGTATAAACTCGTGATAAATGTTTCTGCGAAATAGAAAGCTTCAAGTAATTGAGTGTCATATCCAGTGTATACACACACCAGCACCCACCTATACCAGTAGTAGTATAGGAAATAGAATTGTATGAACGCAAGATGGTAATAATTGTGCCCGGTAGTAGTGGAGAATACAACGATAACGCCGATAGTAGTTCCCTACTATATAATGTGCAATCTGCCGCATTTTACTGCACAATACTAAAACCCGCAGTGCCTGGAAGTACCAGCAGTGCAGGATTTTACCAGTTCGGTGTCTACCAATGAAAGGTTTCATATATGTCGCAGAGTTTATTGTTACTTATTGTTCTCTACCGTTAACCACCACAAATACACTCCTGGTAACATTATACTTCATAAAATCATCACATTAGAGAAGGCGTTACTCAGCTACGTGACACTCACTTAGATGTATTAATGGAAATAGTGACGTGTGTAGATTATCATGCATTGTCCATGTAAACATCAACATTCCCACTGTTAAATCTCATGTGTAGGAAATTATATTATCGTATTTACAAGTCTCCCATTATCATACGTCAGTAGATCAACCTGATATCTTCGTATTTTCTACTTCGTACTATTGGTTCCAACTTTTACCATCATTTAGTTGTCTATAAAATTCTGCTCCCAATAGCAGTATCACCTCTACCAGATAAATACTGCTGTACTGTTGAAGGTCACTTCATTTCTAGATATAGTTCTGCTGTGGCGTTTAAACGTGAATTCTAATTCCTAGTCTGCGTTTAGCGTAGTGCCTTGCTGGTACACTGAACAACAATGCCGAGCAAACAAACAATGTTGCCAAGCTATAGTATGTCTTAAGGACTCCCGTGTACTCCCGACTTAGAAGAACGCTGTCAATGTGAATTGTTTATGAAACGCTTGCTGCACTGTACTGGTATTCCCCTGGACTGAAAATGATGTGTCGTATTTTGTCTAGTCTTAACTGTAACAGCAACTGCTGAAAAAGTACGCTTCATGGCTCTGATTATTCCCTGTGTCAGTTCCTCAAAGTTTGGACGCGTTATCAGAGTCGAGTAAATATTACGCAAGGCGTGATTACCATGCAAATCAAATATGACCCTTTTTGTATGTGTGAACAAATAATCTGCAGGGATCCCTCGGTTCAACTGAATAACAAGATGGAAAATCCACTTTAAGAGGCGTTTATGAGGTCACATAGCATAATAAACCCACTATATATATTTTATATTGTGTGTATAAAGTCTATCATTAGTCCAAACTGAGTAAAATTCTTCAAATGCGACATAAGTACGTGAATAACAGTATTAACAGTGTATGAACTCAGAGCTCAAACAACGTTTATTTACTTCCCCTGAAGTAAATGTGAATGTGACGCTGTGAACATTGTGTGGTCGCTGTGAACTCTTTGAGGAGAGATCAGGGTGTGTTTAGGTGCTTACATCTGAATATTGTGAAAAAAGGCGCTGGAAAAAAGAAGGTCAAGAGCCACTGCTCTGTATCGTGCTACATACCGTTCTGGTAAAATTCCACATCCTAAAATTGCACTTTTCAAGAATCTATTCATGACGTTAAGCGAGCACTTGCTCAAACCCAACGCGAGATTATTTCACGTTAGAAAGTAGAGACTTGTCGTATGGTGGTCTCCGGGTCCCAAAGGGATCATAAGATTTAGTGTAACGTAATCTTGTCAATTAAAGAGTTATCCTAGTTGAGTGTCGCTGAGAGTTGATTGTTGATGCGAAAAATGGTTGATACTGTGTTTAAGCCAGCGAGAAGCAAACAAAATCTCTCATTCAAGCATAGTAAAACATAACACTACAAAAGGTATACTAGTAGCACCGTCGCTAGGTCTGCGACTTTGTCAGGTTTGGTTAAAGCAATATACTTCCAATCAAGTGTCGCACCTACGGTAAGTAGTGCCAATGGCAAGCACTAACATTGCGCCACTGTCTAGACTTCTGACGGCCATCTTTAAGATCACTTTACCGTAATACCAACTCAAAATACAAGTCAAGCTTGTCAATATTTCAACTAACAAATTATGGAACTACATCAAAATTACAACTGAACGTTTCATGCCTTCCAGTTATGCAATTATTTTCACTATCTGAGGGCTTGTCTGACTTTGAGTATTGACTTCAGTATTGTCCACTATGACAAGTAAGAGTTTTTCAGTAATGATTTTTATATTTTCTCAACTGAAATAAAATTAAGTTATTCCTTAAGAACTCAGGAAAAAACATCGGGCTATTTGAACAGTCAACTGTCAATCATAACTGATAATACGAGTTTGTAAGTACGTACCGATGTAGAGTAACAGGAATAACAAAACAAGCTGGTTGAGCTCTGGGTTTATGTACTGTACTGTAAACACTGTTCATCTATGTACCATTTAATGAGTCTTTTAACATTTTGGATTAATGATACACTTTATACACACAGTATTACCCATATATATTGTTCGCCACTCTGCGGTCCGTTCCTCCCTTTTATAGTACGTACTGTTCAATATTTATATTGCATACAATATATAACTAACGAAGAACCTAATTTGCGTAGTAGTGAGCACTCCTTTATAATCGGCCTACCACCAATCTATATTTACTTCCTTCTTTGCTAAGTGACGTAAAATTTAATATACTCTTGCCTATCACATGTTGCTATATACATAAATTATATGTAAATTATATCTTAGATTGCTTATTGAAGGCGTAAGAGATTAAATGATAATTTGCCTTAGTAAAACCGAACAAGGAACAGTTAAACTGTCGGTAATGTATTAACTAGCTGAAATTATGAGTGAACTATCAGTAGTATGCTTTGTTTGTCACCTGCAGAGGATGTCGATTACTGTACCTGAAATTAAGTAGTGTAGTGCAATGTGCAATGAAGTAACTATATGGCTTTTGATCTAGAGTGTTTCAACTACCCCCTTTGTCACTGTTTGTCACCCCCAGATCCCTAACCTCTCGGTGACTCGTGACTCGACACATGTAACAACGGATATAATATTTCGCGTTTAGATCCCTTCTTACACTGACTATGTAGCAATAAGCACTGGTTATTTCAGTAGTATATTATATAAGCGGTTTACCTCAAAGTATGTTCTTCAGTAGGGAATTATTTTACCCCCTAAATATAAGAGAAAGACATTGGTTGATCAAATCTTTCTCTTATATATAAAAACAGACTTTTTGAACGTTCCATTGCTAAGTCAAATTGGGCAGTGTCGCCTCAAAACATCTCTGAAACTTGTTAAATTTGAAAAATCTCTCGAGCATGAGTTCAATCAGCACTATATCGCTTGGTTTTAACCCTATGCTATGATTA
Source organism: Halocynthia roretzi (assembly GCA_013436055.1). Lineage (NCBI taxonomy): Eukaryota > Metazoa > Chordata > Ascidiacea > Stolidobranchia > Pyuridae > Halocynthia > Halocynthia roretzi. The sequence continues at coordinate 28,986 of QRAM01000609.1, read as the reverse complement.
TATGAGACACATCCCTCAATATCCACAACGTAAATTTGACTAACTATACTTTACTTGTGCTTATTCATAGAACCTCAGGTTAATACAACTTTCCTGTAATGACTGAGCTTACTGGTAGCACAGCAACATTGTTTATGCTCACAAATGACTTCTGCTTTCCGGAATGAAAAGCAAAAGGAGAGACCGACGGTGCGTACACTGAAAAACGTTGTACGTCAAATTTGAAAGTGTATCCTCGAAAAGTTTCAGAAATCGGTCAACTTCGAAAAATCGCGAAAGCTGGCCTAATCCTGTTACTTACCAGCAATAAGAGAGATCGTGCGTGCAATACGTTCGCCTCTACTTCCCTTATACTGGTTACCAGGGAAAAAACCGAAAAATTGCTTCATAGTAGAACACCTAACGGTGTGAGTCGACTTCAAAAAGTACGTAGGGACGATGTATGACGTATTTGCTGTTGCAACCGCAGTGTAAATACATGACATTCGATAAGGATTTTTTAACACTACAAGGATACCAGTATAAATACTGATTTGAAGTGTCTGTGAAGTTTGCTCCAATATTATTAAAAGCACTATCCGTTGTACAGTTGAGGTGAACAACCTATATTATCAGTAACTTCATAATTTCCGTTAGAGGGCCTCTTTATGCACCTGCACATTCTCACTCCACATCTGTATACCTGATTAGACTCCATCTCGAATGTAGCAGTTTATTATTGAAAGCCAATTTATAGCGGAACCCAACTGCAGTTAAACATTTTACATCGTACATATTCTGTGAGACGGTTCCTCAGTGGTGACATGATAAGCTTTCACGATGAAATATGTGCGGCCGTAGTACCAGTGGAGGTAAATCGACGCGGTCGTAAGGATCTGTGTGCAAAATTTGTGCATCCCTTAAGTGGAAAAGAGATTTAGAATTGAGCGCTACAGCCACACCTAGTGGTGGATTAACCCTATCACCCAATGGATTAACCGTCTTCACGACACAAATTCACTGAATTCGACCCACAGTCAGTTTGCCGCCTATTATAGCGGGAGAAACAACCTGTCCCATAATAAACGATATCTGAAAGTTTAGTTTATTCAAATATCGGGCTTGGTTGTCAATTTTCACCACAATGTATTGTCATCGGCCTATTTTGACATGTTGTGATGACGTCACATCAGACTACTGGCTGATAGTAACTGGCTGATGAATGCCCCTCGGCTAGGTGTAATGTATATGACAAAACACGTATTATGTAATTCAAACAAGTGTAAATAAGGACCGCGTGATTCTTATCATCAATGACGGCTTTCAGATAACTAGAATGAAGAGATTACAAGTATGAGTGATGCGACCGAGTGGATAAAATAAGTCTCGTGACATATGGAGACATGGAGTGTAAAATATACTTGATAAAGGTTGTTATAATAAGATTGTGACTTTGAATGCTTGCTTGTTAGTTTGTAACATCAAGATTGTGTTAATGATATAAACCTGTAATATAACGGAAGAATACAGACATCGAATTATGTGATTGATCTATTCCTTACCTATAAGCATCGTTTAACCGAAGTATTACATTTAGTTTATGTGACCTCTTGATTACTGGACAATGATTGCGGAGTTTCTACCTTGTTAGGAGTGTATTTGTAGTGGTTCAGACGACAAGGTACGATATAAAGTAACAATAACTCTCCGTCAAATGTATAAACGCTACATTGGTAGACACAGAACAATAAACCCACACAACTTTCACACAATAATAATATAAGCAGTATAGAGTGTACGGCTCATTACATCACTCTCGCGGCCTTGCGCAATGGCAATAATGTAGCTCACCAAATGTCTCTCATCGTTGCGTCACAACAATTTTCCCATCATCATTCGCGCTATGTATGGTTCCTTCCCCCGTTTCAATGTTCAATTGTAATTACTAAATCCTCAATCACCTTTTTTTTAAATATCAAAACGATTGATTGGAACAAACCAATTAAGCAACGTGTCAAAACGTTCGTTGGAAGAACGTTGCGTTGTTTAAAGGTAGCTGGTAGCTTCCTTTCACACTGTTATAGACTCTGATCAGAGGAAGGTTGTTTTGCTGTCTTAGTGAGAGATCTGTTACTTAGTAGTACACGGCCGTTATTGCAGATTAGATATATTAGTTTACTATTATTCTTTACGTGTGTTTTCTTGTGTGTGTGTGTGTGATTCAATTTCTGCAAGAAATTGGATCATGCTCTTCTATGTTGTATGAATGATTGTTTTGTGCACCGGGCCCGGTTGCTTTTCGCTGTATTTTTTTGTATGCATAATTTTTCATGCTTGCCTTACAGAGCAAGGAAGTGATGGCTAGGACAACACAATGCAAGGTTGGTATTGAATTATATTCACGGTAGAACCACGTACATAAAAATGACATTGCAAAATAGCAAAATAGGTCCAAATCGCTTATTTTTTTGCATTTGATACTATGTGTAGTTTCCAAAGTCTTATCTCGGTGGAAAATCACGAGGCGCGAGGCTTTTTCTAGATTTGAAGGATTTATAAGAGCAAAATTAATCAAGGCCTCTCTACCACAGGCGCCGCGCCCTTAGACTAAAGACTTGCGTTATAAAAAATGAAATTTTAGGAAATAAAGGCACCCAAACACCCCATACCTTATCAGACAATATGGCAGATAAGCCTTATCTCACAGTGAGATAAGGCTTATCTCACTCTGGCCTTATTAACTCTATGTTCTATGTTGCTTTTTAATTTTTTAAGGCCGCAGCCCAGGAGAATAATGCGGCAGATGAAGAGGAGAGCAACCACCACAAGAGAGAAGAGTTAAAGAAGTGACTGCAACCATGGAGGGGTATGTTAAATTAGTTTTTATGAATTAAAATCCTATTAACTCTATGTTCTATGTTGCTTTTTAATTTTTTAAGGCCGCAGCCCAGGAGAATAATGCGGCAGATGAAGAGGAGAGCAACCACCACAAGAGAGAAGAGTTAAAGAAGTGACTGCAACCATGGAGGGGTATGTTAAATTAGTTTTTATGAATTAAAATCCTATTAACTCTATGTTCTATGTTGCTTTTTAATTTTTTAAGGCCGCAGCCCAGGAGAATAATGCGGCAGATGAAGAGGAGAGCAACCGCCACAAGAGAGAATAGTTAAAGAAGTGACTGCAACCATGGAGGGGTATTTAAAATGAGTTTTATGAATTAAAATCCTATTAATTCTATGTTCTATGTCGCTATTTAATTTTTTAAGGCCGCAGCCCAGGGGAATAATGCGGCAGATGAAGAGGGGAGAAACCACCACAAGAGAGAAGAGTTAAAAAGAAGTGACTGCCACCGTGGAGGGTAAGTGAATTTTTTTTTTAATTGAAATTCTATTAATTCTATGTTCTATGTTGTTATTCACTTTTTTAAGGCCGCAGCCCAGGGGAATAATGCGGCAGATGAAGAGGAGAGCAACCACCACAATAGCTACGTCTTCGGCGTGGTTCGCGACGTCGACATCGCGGGAGCAACGGGTGGGTCCTGTGACCCCGAGCATGAAGAAGAAAACTGTAAGATAGAGCTAGTGGGGGAGATGGCATTGATTTATTTACATAGTGTCTTAAGTCCTGTTTACGTACCATTTGAGCTCGAATAATAATGTTTGATGATTTATATTTACCCTGAAATGCCCGATTGGTTTTTATTAACAGTTTTTAAACGTTTTACGTAAGTCCGCTATTTCTCTGCATAAAATATAACACCCTTTTTTGGGTGATTTTTACTTTTTTTTAGTCCATTTTCAATCAACACTATCTTTACATAATATATAACTAATTCCTTTTTATAATAATTTGAATAACTTGGAATGTGATAGTTCCTAGTTCAATTAATAATTTTTATAATATCCTATCACGAGCCTCTCCCCCTTTCCTAGGCTACCGTGTGTGATAGGCTACAATTAGGCTTAAAAACAGGTGGAGAAGGAAGCCGGGGACGCAGGAAGAGCAACCACCACAGGAGAAGAGTCGGGAGGATTTGCAACAACCCTGGATAATAAGTATGTTTAATTAGTTTTTATTAATTAAAATCCTATTTTTTCTATGTTGCTATGTTGCTATTTAATTTTTTAAGGCCGCAGTCAAGGGGAATAATGCGGCAGATGAAGAGGAGAGCAACCACCACAAGAAAGAAGAGTCGAAGAAGCGACTGCCACTATGGATGGGTATGTTAAAGTAGTTTTTATGAATTAAAATCCTATTAATTATATGTTTTATGTTGCTATTCATTTTTTAGAGGCCGCAGACCTGGACAAAATGCGGCAGATGAAGAGGAGAACAACCACCACAAGAAAGAAGAATCGAAGAAGTGACTGCCACTATGGAGAGGTATGTTAGATTAGTTTTTATGAATTAAAATCCTATTCATTTTATGTTGCTAGTTAATTTGTTAAGGCCGCAGCCCAGGAGAATAAAGCGGCAGATGAAGAGGAGAGCAACCACCACAAGAAAGAAGAATCGAAGAAGTGACTGCCACTATGGATGGGTATGTTAGATTAGTTTTTATGAATTAAAATCCTATTCATTTTATGTTACTATGTTGCTATGTTGCTATTTATTTGTTTAAGGCCGCAGCCCAGGAGAATAATGCAGCAGATGAAGCGGGGGCAACCACCACATGACCACGAAGTGGCGCCAGCAAGAGCATAACGGTGCGTATGTTCTATCTTATTTAAATTTGCTCAGAGTCACCGAGAAGTTGCGGGTTCTAATCTTGCCGGAGCTATCTCCGTGTCCCTGAGCAAGACTCAATCACCAGCTGTATAAATATAGAACCGGTAATGTCCGGGGTCATTGCAACGATGATGGTGACCTTGTTGATTTTGATTATTTCGCAAGGCTTTAAATAGTATACTTTAGACAGGTATTTTATGTATTTTTCGGTTGTTTTTAGATCATTTGCGCTTGCTAGGCGACAACCACCCGATGGAGGCCTGAGCAAAGACATCGGAGCGACCTCGTCTCACCACATCGATGAAGATTTGTATGGACTTGCAGTCAAGCAATTTATAGGCAGTATAATTTTATACACAACTGATGATGGTAATAATCAGTGTAACCCTATATATTTAATTTATTTCACGACCACGGTCTCTGAGATTGGCCATCTCAGTGACTGTGGAACGTTGAATGTAAGAACCTTAACACCCAGAAGAAGGAATAGGCTGATCACCTAAGCTTTCTTCGGGTCTTAAAATTATTCCCTTGATTTTATGGACCTGTTATTTTCAATGTTTCTATTTTTCCTGCATTTTATGACGTTTCGGTTGACAATCCCTCGCTAGGTGGGAGATTTTTAACGTATCTATTTAATCACTACGAGATGGCGCTATTGAGCTAACAACGTATCGATTTAATCACCACGATATGGCACTATTGAGCTAACAACGTATCTATTTAATCACCACGAGATGGCTCTATTGAGCTAATATTGAAGTAACATATGTCCCTTATGATATACTTTTCATCCGTATGGTGGCAATATTGACATAATTTTAACTAACCTTTTGACCCGTGTCGATCGAGTCCTTCAATTGAATTATAGTGTTGTTGAGCTAATGCCGATGTAAAATTTTTCATGGATTGGGGCATTAAGCCAAGCTAAGTCATTTTCGATTCATCATTATATTTTTGTTCATCGTTCAAGTAGCAGGTCCATATCTTGTTTTAATTCAATGGTGGTGACGTGACTATTCAATGGTTTTCCCTCTTCACTCTTTAGACCACTAACAATGGTTTATTATACTATATATTGCTCTCTAGCTCTCCCCGTCACTTAAATCTCCTTAACTTATATCAATTATTTAATATAATAAGTATCCCAGTACCCATTTGGGTGCCTTCGATTTCCCCTTCAGCGAAATAGATTTGTGCCTTTCTCACTCACCACCTACTACTGTAATTCTCTGCTGCTATTTCTGCTGTATTTTTCGGCTGTCAAGGTGCAAATTATTCCTTAAAAAGACTTGAATCTACTTACTTCGTAAACGGACTAAAATTATTCCATTAATTCTAAACATGCAAATATGTCCAAAACCTATTTAAGAAAATGAATTAATTCCCTAAAAATGAAATAAGTAATTCTTAACAAACAAGGAAATTATCATAATTATTTTTTATATGCAGCCGGAAAATACTTTATTATTTTTTGAATTTTCAATTTTTAGATAGGCTCCACTCCAGTACCCTGCGTGGTCGAGTTGAGAGAAATTTCCCCGTGGCCAGAATTTCTTTCTGAGTGGTTTGGTTTGTCTGGCAAGTTGTTTTATAATTTATCGAGCGGTTTTTTATCTCTGTCATTTGGTCTCTGTGAAGATCCTGTATGTTTATTATTTATTATATTTCTTTGTAGGTTAATCGTTTTTAGGTTAATATTGTGTATCGCATCCGCTTGAATTAAAACACTTGGGAATTCGAATTCATTTGTCTTGTTAACTAGGCAGATTTACTCAGAACAGCAGTGATTTAATCTTCTTCGTGTTCTGGAGGGTTGGTTTGTGACTGCTTGCAATGCAGTCATGTCGCACATCATATCTCACACGAGTGCGGCTACACAAGTATTTTTTGGTATTAAGCTGGAACAGATGGTAGTGCTGACACTGCGGGTTTTTGTTCCGTTTTCAGACGTCATGGGTAAACGCTTGTCACGTGGAATCTACGGCCGACTGCTGCAACAACAAAACAAATGTGACAAGCTGCAAACGGAGCTAGAATGCGGGATAGTGGAGTCGTACAAGATTAAGGAAGAATATGGACAAATGCTGATATACTGCAGTGATCTGAACTAAGTACGGTGATGCCAGTGATGGTAGTGTGACAATCTTAAAACGACGAGAGTCTGAATAATTGTAGCACAATTCTAGTTAATGTTGCATTGAACCACAGTATTTGATATGCTAGACTGATTTTCAAATTCAAAAATCTGTAGGTTTTCGTTCCCGCAACAATTTGAATGAGAATCTCGAAAGTTTATCGGATTATTAAAAGAAAAGGTCTCAGGAGGATGAATTGGATATTACCGCTCTGATGATATCGGTGAGTTATTAAATTATTTGAATATTAGTTAAGCCTAAACTTTAGACGTTTGTGGAATGGTTGAAATTGACCTGGTTATAGCCTCAAAAGGATCGCACTTTTCAATTGAGCGTCCATAATATGATTTCTACTGGCGCAATCCCGTTAATTTACATTGCAAAACCTTTCTAATAGCCTTATAAACATTCTGTGAAAATATGGGGTTAATTGGATCACCCAAGGCGAAGAATTCTGGGTTTATATATTCTAGGTTGAGGTTAAATACCTAGATAAACTCGTCTTTTTTCTTCGAATGTTAAATTCAGACGTAGGTTATTACTTGTTTTCACAAATTGATTGGTTTGGTTTGATTGACATGGTTTCTGAAGGCAGGCATACTTGCATGCAGTACTTATGCAGAAAACTATAGTTTCAAGTTGTCATTTTGCATTATATCATTATTATGCACTTTGAGATCAATTCTGTATCTGTACTTAGATTCCTTCTGTAGCTGCCTTCCTGGTGTTTTAGTATAATTATTAAACTATATAACTTTTGCAAAGAGGTTACAAGAAAATCACAACAAGTAGCCTAAGTTTTAACTTTAACGAATAAATTAATGCTCTTTGCTTGTAAATTTAACTAAAGTTCGAAGGTAGTCGCGTATCACTAGTACCACAGGTTGGGAACCATTGGTGTACATGGTTTAGAAAGGAAAGATCAAGTGTATATTTTGTGTACAATATGTGCGTTACTTATCCAGAATTTTACTGTATGGCTTCAAGGTATCGGTCAGGAGTTGTATCATGTATCTGTACTTACATTCCTTCTCTAGCTGTTTTAGAATCTCATCTGATATTTACCTACATATATCAGATTCTATGATCTTGTTTTCAATGAATAGTAACAGTTGATATTCATAAATAGAAGAAATTTTGATGATATGAAGATGTAATGTTTTGTGTACTGTACTTTCGGATGGATTACCCGTGGGTTGTACATGGTTTTGTATAAAGAATCGAGGGTGCGGATTATCCTACGAAGCGGGTAATACATGATTTTTTTATGAGATCTCTTGTGTTGGTTCACATTCGTTAACCTTTTGACTTGACTTGTGACGTTTCTTTGTTCGATTGTCTTCTGTCACATGTGCTGCGACCTATACAGCGAGTTTGCAAGGGTGCGGTTTATATATATATTATATACGGTAAAGGTAATACATCCGAAAGTACGGTATATGTTACCAAGACGACTTGCACACGCAAAATGGAAATGGTTACTGTTCGAATCGAGGGTTGGGGTAATGAGGTGTGTTTAATTATTTAACATGGATATGAAGTAAACTGAATTCCAGATTTATTTTCATGTTACATGGCCGTATTTATAATTTGACGTGCAGACGTTAGCGACGTCATAATAATGTTGTATACTAGGAAGCAGACTTTTTTTGTGACTTTTTTTCAACCTCATTCTGTGATTAAACTGGTATCTTACTCCAAGAAAGGACCTCATCATAATTGATATAGGGGACTAAAATAAATGGTAATTTGATGATTGAGATAAGATGATTTGCACACAAGTTACAAGCAAGCAATATTAACTATTTTATTCCAATCTACACAGCAATCTATTCAATCTCATATACAGCATGAAAAATTTCCAATGAATTAATGCATAACATCTGATATTTACATGTAACAAGTGCTATAGTCTTAAAAAAAGTTCATTTATATAAGCAGACACATGACCAGGGTTGCCAGGTTTTTGCTTTCGTTGCAAAATTCCATAATTTTGGTGTTTTTTAGGATTGGTGCCAGGAATTTTCATTTGGAATGTATACATAGTAAGTGCATACATGGCAATTCTCGATCTTTGGCCCCAGGAAAATATATTTTGCCTATTTATTCCACTTTGCGATAAAAGATAGCGTGTCGAAGGGCAAAGGTTAGTAATCATTTCTACTATTGCCAGAGTCAGAATTAATTGGAATTTCACTCTCATTTAAAATTGAATACAGTGAATGTCGTCGTGATCGCTTTGGGACAATCACTTTTATCATAGTTGAAGTGATTAACAGGTTGAGTTACTTTGTATGTGATTCATGCGTGACATGACACTTTGAAATTTGTTGGTATGTATTGATCCGCTTTGGTAAATCTTGCTGGTGTTCTACGTGTCGTCAAATGTGCTTCACTTTTTGTCGAAGCTGACAGAACGGCCGCCTCCTTGGCCTAGAATGGAAGAAGGTTTAATAAAGGTTAAATAAACAAATAGACAAGAACAAAGCTCACAGGTTTTTACCAAATAGCCTTATCGAGGCCATAGACAATTTACACAACAGAAATGTCTTTACTCACACTGACTATAACGATTGGAGGGAGAATTGATTCTCAGTATTATAAAATTCGCATTTACCTGTGTGACGTGAGCAAGTGTTTATATTTTCCATGAATCCGTCGATGCTCTTTTGTCTGTGTTCCTCGTCCGAGAAATCTTCTGCTAACTCAGCAGCCCGTACAGCTTCTTGATGATAGTCCAATGCATCTTTGTGGTGACCGAGATAAAAATAGGACGATCCAGTATTGTTCAGCAAGGAACTTAAAAGTCTGTATTTATAAGCGTTTTCTCCTAATTCATTTTGTAACAGTTTGGCCCCCTCGCTGAAGTACTTCCCTGCTGAATCGTAAACGCTGAGCTCGTGGAAAACGGATCCAATGAAGAGCAGACAGTCACCTTCTTTGATTATCCTATCTTCGTAAGAAACGTAATCCATTTCACGGAGATCCTGTAGCAGTTCTTTCATAGATGGAATGATGAATCTTGTTGCAACTCTTCTATATCGTGGTCTCTTCACTACTTTCGTCACAATGTCGTCCATCCTTGATACACATTTTGTTAGCGCGGTGATCGCCTCCACCTCACCTCCGGTCTTGTGCATCTTACCAGCGCAGTGAAACAAAGCGTAAGAGCGAATGAGATCGTCGTCATCGAAATATTTTTCAGCTGTTGAATGAACATCGCGCGGGGCAAGACGAAGATCCTGACATTTTGAAATTATCTCATTCATTTCTTTATCGCATGATTGGTCAGTCATTATGAGACATTCGACGATCTGTTGTAAGGTTTCGAACTGCTTCCATGAATCCCCTTGTAAACCCTGCAGTTCTTTTAAAACGTTGTAGGCTGACTGGTACTCGAAGTGCTTCATATAAAGCTCTGATTTTTCAATCAAAATTGAGAAAGTGAATATTTATTTTATGTGGTTGAATTGTGTCCATGTTAACATAGCTCCTGTTGTTATTCTCAATGTCTAATAAATGAGAATTAGTTTTATACCATACACCCAGTTATATTTATCTCAAAATAGTACCTTGCAGTTCAATCATCTTCTGCAAATTCAATTCAAAGGTGCTGCTGTTTGTTTTAGATTTCCATGGTGAACTTGGTTTGTCAGCTGTGTGAAATATAGAGATAATTTTATTTTTTGACAAAGATGAGGATATTTATTTCATTCCTTAGGACCCACCTGAAACTTCACTAAAAATTAACCAAATGTGAACACCTAATTCTTCTCCGTTCCATAGCACCCTTGTGCCCCTCCTCCCCATCACTCACAGAGGGTGGTACCGCCCCATTGGGAACCATTGACAAGAATTCATCCTTCATATAAAACTTGTGGAATAGTTTACCTGTAAACTTTGGTTCATTCTTGGTTGAAAGTGTAGGTCTCGATTTTTCATACGGAGGTGGAGAATATCGTTTTCGTTGTGGATTTGGAAACTTGCTACTTGCTGTTCCTGATGTGCTTGGTTTAGATGTTAGATCTGTTAGATAGCAAGAATAATATTATGGAATGTTTACCATGTGATTATCATAGCCAAGAGGTGGTTTGCATAATATTTGTATTTTTTTTTCCCAGGGATTTTTTCAATATGAATGAATATATAATTTTTGTGGCTGGAAAGCAGCTGTCCTCTGTTCTGTTACAATATATGTCAAAGTTAATTACAGTGTTATTTGTACATATGTATATATAAATTGTGCCTCTCCCATACACAAGCCATGTAAATAATGTAGTAAAATCTTACCGTTTGGCTGGAAAGCAGTTTCCCTTGTTCCATATGCTCTAAATATAAAATAATATATAGTAAATAATCTTCAGTAAAATAATTTTATAACAGAGGCAGACAGAACGTTGATACGTAATAACTTTTTACTCCTTTTATTTCCTTATTTACTCCTAAAAAATTAAGTCCAAAAAATGACTGAAATTACTTTTTCTTGCTGCTGTTTTGACGAAGAAACTTCCTCGTTATTTCAAGGTTCTCCTGCTTCACAGCCTCTGATTTGAAATCCTCCGCTCTCTCTTGAGCAACTATTGCCTTTTCATAGTAGGGAACGGCTGCAGCCTCTTTATTCATGCTGTCCAATGTGGTGCCGATATTGTGCAGTAAAGAGCCATAGACGTTGTATTTTTCGACGCTTTCCCCAAACTCTTGCTCCATAAAAACAGCTCCCTCACTGTAAATCTCGAAAGCTTCTTTGAACATTGCTAGGTCGTAGTGGCATGATCCGATCTTGTTTAAGCATGTCGCCTCTTTCTTAACCTTGATATCACTCGGCACGCCTTCGATGCTCCGAAATTCTCCTAACATCTCAATCATATACGGAATCACATGATTTGAACCTATTCTTCGCAAGCGTGGTTTTTCAGTCATTTTTTTCAGGACTTGATTCATCTTTGACATGCATTTCGCAATGCCTTTCACTGCATCTGTCGGATCGCTCTGAGCTTTGTGCATTTTACTCGCGCATATGCACATGACATAGGAACGGATTAGCTGGCCCTCCTCCAGATGTTTGTCAGCTGATACAAGGATTTCGCCAGGTGAAAGTTGAAGCGATTTGCAGATCGAAATAATTTCGGTTATTTCTTCGAATTGTGATCGATCGCACATCACTTGACATTCAGCTATTTGTTGCAATGTCTCCATCTGCGACCATGCGTCACGTTGGTATGTTACGAGCTGTTGCAGGTTGTCGAATGCCAAAGAATATTCGTTGTGTTTCATGTAAAGCCCGGATTGATCTGCAAATAAAAAGAATTCCCATGAATTCTGTAATACAGTCAACCCTCATTACAACGGACGAATTCTGAGCAAGGCAAGTTACTGCTGATGTCAGCATATCATTTGCTTCTTCGAGTAAATGATAAATAATATGATATATGATGTTTTAATTCATGTTTTAATCCCCTTCCTATTTTGTGTATTATTATCAACAATCTGATACACTGAAGCAGGGTCCATTGTATTTTAAATTACAATACTCTGTGTAATTTATAAATTACAATTATATTTACCTTTTAGTGAGATCATTTTCTCCATGTTGATTTCTTTCCCGGTGTCTCTGTGGCTCCAACGTGAATTCATATCTAGTGGTAAATAAGCAGAATAGTCAACGAGTGGTTGGTTGTAAGATAAACATCTTGGTCTTTAACTAACATTCAGTTTTCGCATTTAAATATTAGACACCTCTCTTTATAGGACGCAGATGAATGAGTTGGATTTTAATGACGCTAAAAAATAATTGAGTATTTGTGCTAACATGTAAGTCTATAAATGTACCAATAGATAAAGTAACAAACAATCCATGTGCATACACTAAAAGCTGATGTGCTTGAAGTTGGGGGAACAGGCAAATTACAATTCAAATATATATTTTTCTGAGGCCAACGGAATTAATTTGAGCTATCCATCGTCAAGGTAACGAGCGTACACTGTAAATAGTTATATAATTGTTTGCATAAGACATTACCTGGTGGCTCTGGATGATGATATTTTGATGATGATGGAGAGAATGTTGTGCTAGACTTGGGAAGAAACTTGGTGTGACTATATTCCGTCACTGTGTTCCCTCGTGTGGCTGAAGTTAAAGATACGGTTTCAGTGTAATATTTTTAAATAAATCAATAATGTACCAGAGCTATCGGTAGAGTAGTTTCCTCTGTATCTGCGGAGGATGCAGACAGATCAAGCACATATAGGCCTATGTTCATCGATTAAAACTCTGTATAGTTTTGCATTAGTCCTCAAGACATTACCTGGCACTTCCTTTTGAAGGGATGGTGATGGAGAAAATGCTGTGGTAGACTTAGAATGAGATTCGGCATGAAGTTTTGCATGGCCAAATCCTGCAGATGTTTTCCCTGATGTGGCTGAAGTTGAAGCACCAACTTCTGTGTTAAAATTGAAAATGAAACATTAATCCATGGTGGATAGGTTCCAAGATGTCGAGACAGACAAAGTAACATTTGACAAATGCTCATTAATTGAAACTCCGTATATTTTGTATTCGTGTCCATAAGACATTACCTGTTGGGTTTAGACGACGTTTTAGGAATTCCTTGCGTGGAACAGTTGATGAAGATGATGTTGCTGTAGGCCTAGGTGGAGATTCGTCGAGTGGTTTTGGCTCTGGAGTGGGTGAAGGGAGGTGGCCAACTTCTGGGAAAAAATATAAATTGAAACATTTAAACATCATGTTGAGACAGTAGAAAATCTGACCGATGTTCAAAGGGATAAATAACCAAATTGGATGATTACCGATTATTAACTATTTATAATGTAGTGTGTTCAAGCACTTGGAATAGGGTTAGATTACACTGGTGGGCATTGTTTATGTGTCCTATGAAATATTATATGTTTCGTATGTAATTTGAATTTCACCTTTGGGTGAGGTTTCTGGGTTTGGTGAAAGCTCGGATCCACCGAAAATCCTGTGTTTCAAGATTTCTACAGATCTTGGTCGGTCCTTTCGATCGAATTGCAGGCACCATTTGAGCAGATCCAATGCCGTCTCTTGATCTTCAAGCAGTAGTTTACTAAGATCACGATCTCTGTTTTTCTTGATGTTGCTATTCCAGTCATCAGGGTCGTCCCCGAAAGCGTGGTGTCCATTGCTCCATAGGAAATGAAAGACTAAACCCAATGAATAAATATCAGCTCTCTGTGATAGCTGGTTGCTGTTGTAGGTTTCTGGAGCTCTGTAACCATCCGTGCCGGCCACCTTATTTGTTACATTAGTGATGGAGCGGCCACTGGTCATCGGTTTGCTGATTCCAAAGTCGGCGATTTTAAGAGTTTTCTTGTCAGGGGTAAATAAAATATTGTGCGGTTTGAGATCTCGATGGATTACTTTGTTTTCATGAATGTAGCATAGACCGTCCAGTAATTGTTTTGCTTGGGAAATGCTCAGTTGTGAATCGAAGGGTACATTATTTTTTGCATTCTCAGTAACATGGTCATGTAGATTTTGCTTATGGCAAAGTTCCATTGCTATGTAGAGGCAAGTCGTCGGACCATAACGACATACATCGGCGTGAACGAAAAAAACTACATTGGGATGTCGCTTCAGTTTTAGCAATAGTTTTGCCTCTGTTTCGTTTTTTTCATCGTGAGGAAATATTTTGATGGCTAGACGTTGTGCTCGTGTGACGCTGCTGATTAGCTCTCCGTAGGAAATTGTCTTTCGTTTATTTAATGGTTTGTTTTTATGCACTTGAATGGTATCAGTGAGATGAAATATATCTCCAGCTAAAAATGAAAAAGGTGTAATAATAGAAAAGATATAAAGATGAATTACCCGTTAAAATATAGTGAGAAATAAATTAAATGTCTAAATGAGTTGAAATCAGTAATGATGGGAGAAAATGACATGCGCAGCGAGCCCACATGGGTCTGATTTAGGGGTGAGGAGAAAAGAGTTGGGTTTGATCGAGGCGTCAACAACACCAGGGTTAATATCAATGCCTGATTAACCCTCACATAGCTATAATCAATCCATGTTCCAATTTTTGAAACAATTAGTCCCAAGATATTGAAGGAGCAAACTCTCCATATTCGTATACAGTTAACCCTTGTTACAACGGATATCTGAGCTAGGCAAGTTACTGTCTGTGTTAGGTTCTTTGTGGACATAACATTTGCTTCTGGGAGTGTCTGCTAGATGGCGCTAGACCAGCCTCATTTATTGTTGAATCCCACCTCCATCTTTGAACATCAGTTTTGTGTTACCATACAAGTTTCATTGATATTTACAGCGAGCAGACATCTTCCAGCCTTGTCATAGCTCCCAATCCTTTAAGCCAGTTCTGCTAAAGAGATTGAAGACCCAGCACTATATATTTCCAATATCATATACATGACGCTCGATTAAAGCAGTTACAGCAGACACCCATTTCCCCCAATTAGTCCATTGAGAGTTGACATATAGTTGAAAATTTTTAAGTTTAAGCATCACTACACTGGTTGAAATTGATAAATAAATACCTGTAGCGTTATCGGATTGCAGTTGACTCCTTTGACTCTTCGGATCTGGGAGAAAAATAAACTAAATTAAAATTGGAGAAATTAGAAAATTTATTTATCCATTTATAAGTCCCAAAGAGAACCTGAAAACGTTTGTAATGCCTAGCAATCCCAAAAAGTGCCAAATTTCTAATGCCAAAGTGCCAATCTGGCAACATTATCTTTATTAAGCTATTGAGAATATGAGAAGTTAGTTAGTTAAAAGTTTTATTTGAATTATCTGAATAACAAAATTCATCAGTTTTAGCTTTAAAATATTAAACACCCGAGATTACAAGACGCAGATAAACGCATCGCTGTTCTATTGTATTTTAAATTGCAATACTTTATATAATTCATATCTAGTGGTAAAAAAGCGGAATGGTCATCAAGTGGATCTAAGATATAGATCCTGGTCTTTAACTAACATTCAGTTTTAGCATTTGAATATTAGACACCCGAGATTATACGTCACAGATAAATGCATATTACTTCAAATCATCTTCACTTGTGGGGTAAATATATGGAGTAAATGCCCTACTTTCGGTTGGATTAACCGCACCCTTGAAAAATCGAGGGTGCGGATTATCCTACGAAGCGGGTAATACATGATATTTTTACGAGATCTTTTGTGTTGATTCACATTCGTTAACCTTTGACTTGACTTGTGATGTTCTTTGTTCGATTGTCTTCTGTCGCATGTGCTGCGAGTAGCGTGTGTGCGAGTGGCGTACCTGTTAATTGATAGTTAGTAGTAACTTGGTAAGTACATAGTAAAGCTGGATTTCCCTGCGAGTTATACACCAAAGCGGGTTATCTAATAAATTTAAAACGAAAAGGGTTGATTTTGCAAGAGTGCGGTTTATGCACGGTAAGGGTAATACACCCGAAAGTACGGTACATTCCTGTGATTATATTTTCCATGAAGATTTAATTAGTGATAAATGGATCTTACTGTATAAACAATGTATGATCTTCTTACCTTGTACATAGTAATTATTAACAACACTGACATTTTTTGTTCCATAGTGAACGTCACCGGCGATATTTTCTGAGAATCAAAATGTTAATTTTTATTTCGAAAAGTTTTTAGCTTTATACATTTTGGAGGAATGCATGTCTTCTTATTGGAAAAAAAATTATCTAATATTTTTTTGCCACTAAACTACAAGTAGTAACATTTGCTTCTTAGAATCCCAGGTCATATTCCTCTCGTTGAATTGTTGTTGTCTGGTAATATTTTCCCTTTCATACTTGTGGTACAATGTAAAATGGTAAATATGAGAACAATTTATGAAACTAAAGTCTAATTTAATATTAATGACAAGGCTTATATGATGGAACAGTGTGTACAGAGTACCAAACATTGTTTCCCAGAGTCCATAATACCTCCTGAACGCAAGCCGTTCTCAAATTCTGAAACTTTACATCTTTAAGGGTGATAGCGAACAGAACATGGTTGTTAAGTGAGAACCTCGTTCACAAATTCGCTTTACGACCAGATTGTTGGAACGCAACCTGGTTATTTGGTTAGGAGAGCTTGTACGGTGGTAATTATTGGAAGTATTTTATAAACTAAAACATAATTTAATAGCATAAGCTAATTTGGGTTATGAGACGGCTCATTCGATATATTTACACAGAGTAGATTCTTTTCCCAATTCTTCCCCTGGCTAAATGTTTTTCCCTGGGAGCTGAGTGCCTCCCATTTGAGAATCTCTGGTTTAAAGAAGAACTTCCCAATATCAGTAATATTAATAATTATTTATAATGACACAATGGTACAGAAATAAAGGATATTATATTTTACCTTTCTTTGTCATGTTGTATATTCGCTTTCCACCAATCTGAGCGTTATCAAACTTTCCACCAGCTATGTCAACTGAGAAGAAATGATAATCGTTTTAAGTACAGTGGTGCCTCGTACTCCATACTTAATCTGTTCCTGGAGGTCGCTCGAACACTGAATTGTCCAAATCAATTATTCCCGTTTGAAATAATGGAAATTTAAATGGATGAAACCCTGATAGAGATTGTTCAAGTTACTATTAAACATTACTATGTGGCATTTTGCAAATCATTGGACGTCAACTAGTTTTTAATGTAAATCACATTACCATCTCCAGATCTGGCTTTAATCAAGAATCATCATAGTATACCTGGTACAATTGTTTGACCTCCTGTTTCATTCCCGGGAATTGCCAGTTGTGATGAGGATGATGACGATTGAACTAAAGCTTGTTCTTCTGGAAATTACAAGCATAAAACTCTGTCAGTTAAGAAGTTTCTAGATTTATTTAGTAGCACGGATCCCCAAAAGTTTTGCATTATTACCCCAAAGGGGGTGTTCGTGAACCCTAACTTTAAACTTAAGCTATACTTGCTGGATATACCTTACTTACCAGTAGCATTGTATCCAGTATATGGTGGTACTTCATTAGCACTGGGTAGTGAAGGAGTTCCTGCATTGTATTGTGGTACTTCATGGGCGCTTGGTAGCATAGGTCCTGTAGCACTGTTGCTGTTATACGGTGGTATATTATTGACACCAGGTAATAGGGAAGATATTGTAGCATTGGTATTAGGCAGTGAGGAATTGTCAACACCTTCTGTCGTATTAAGTGGGCAGGTTTCCATCATATCGCCTGGCAAAATAATAGTATCACATTATAGTTAAGAGTCCCTTCTACGAAATTGCTGGGACTAAAAGTTACACTTGACACTCGGTTTTAATCAAGACTAACTAACTTGCGAATCCTTCTAGGAAATTTCTCGAAGTTTGTTCTGTTGGAATATTCCCTGAAAATTCGACATCTTGTGGTTCTGGAACCAGAGCAGCTTGTACTTCTGCATAAATATTATCATAAGTATAAGATATGTCTACAAAACTTTTCAGCTATCTGGTCGTCATAGTTTAGGTATAGGGTATAGAGGCTTTTCACATATTTGGATGTCATAGTTGGGTAGCATATTATACCTGGGTATGTATTATACAGTCACCACCGTTTAATACATCCCCAGTTAATACAACCAACCGCTTAATGCATCCAAATTGCTTGGAACGGAATTTTCCTATTCATTCCCCATTATAAAAACCCCGCTTAATACATCCAGCCACCGCTTAATACATCCACTTTCGATTCCCCATGAATGCAAATTGTATTTTACTGTGCACAAATAATGGCCTATAATGAACGAAATATATGGCCTATAATGAACGAAAATACTGGCTTTACTGTGAGGAAATAGCTGTAGAGACTGCGAGTTGATGTTGCGAAATGATTGAAGCTTGACAGTCCCGTGTACCTACGTTGAGTGTCTTACAACTACAACGGCACGCGCTTTATTTTGATGAGAACAAAGAACACATATGACTGACAAGTCTATCAAGCAAACTTAAGATTACACCGGACATACTGCTTAATTCTGCAGGCAACGCACATGTGATATCAAAACAGAAATTCAATTAACAAGGCTATTGAGTCTACCCAAGACTATTCCAGAAAATTCCCTATTCCGCTGGACGGCAATTTCTTCCGTCACAATAGCCGATTATGAACAATCAAACAGATTGGGCTTGAACAGTCTTAGACTTGGGCTAAATTTGATAAGGATCGTACCGTAAGGATTGTACTGGCGTAGAATATAATGTAACACAACTACACTGATATGTAGACATCGGTTAATACAACCACCGTTTATTACATCCAAAATCGCCTGGCCCGAGGTGGATGTATTAAGCGGTGTCCACTGTATACTGAATATTACAGTTATCAACTTGGACTTTAGATGGTAGTTCCTCTGTTCATTATTATAATATATATATTGATATTGTGATATTTGACTTTACGTCTCTCTGTTTGTAGTCAGTCAATAAATATTTACCCGTTGCCATTTGTTCGTTATCTCGGTTACTATGTTCTAGCGATGAAGAAGGATTGGTCGACATTTTCTCTGTCAATGAAATTTACAAATTAATAATGTTTACTATTTCTGTAATTCTTCCTAGATATTATCAGTCAATAGTTTACACTAGTAAAATAAAATTGTTGAATTAGAATTTGTAGTTTGTTAAACCCTCCATTTTTCCACATCCCCGAGATGGTCGAAAATAAACGAGTGGATTTTTTAAAATGAAATCGAATTTTACTTGTGAATTTTGAAACAGATTTTTTAGAGGTGAATTACTGTAATTTTAGTTATTGTAAATGTGTAAAATATACTATATGACCTTGTATACTAACAAGTTTGGATATTCTAGGTCTAAATTATCAGTATTGGCAATTAGCATACTTTGCCTGCGTTGTATCGATACTGTATCTGGCCAAGAAAGAAACGCTTCGATTCACGAATTTACGAGCAAGTTTCCGGAAAGGAATTGTACACACTTATGCAGTATAATATAGCTAGTGATGCCTTTATAAATGACGCACATCCAGTTGAAATATTGCTATATGACTGCAAGTGAACTACGATCTAGAATGCACCAAAAAACAAGACAGTTTTCCATGTACCTGTTGCAAATATTATTCACCAATTATACAATTATAACGACTGGATATCGTTCTGTGCAACGTCTATTTCACGGAAAATCCTTGAAATTTTTGTTTAAGTAGATCATAACTGCGCAAAACTGAAGATTCTTAAATTAGCTATGTCCAACGATTTCCGAAACATGTTATTTTAACGAGTACTAAGCGACTTACAACTCTATCACATCTTGGCTGTACTCGTTGCATCAAAGATGATGTGCGACATTAAAAACGTAAAACCTCTCTAACAGGGGTAAGAGTTTCCATTGATTAATTAAGAAACCCTGCTCTATAATCTATATCTTTCAGTACAATGCTCAGCCACTATCTAACTATATATCTGTAAGGAGATCAGCTCATAAGAAATTCAAAAATATAACTCTGGTAATTATTGGTATTGGTATTGCCGAGCTCTTGTATGTACAATGACGTAAGAATGACGAGATAGCGTCTCAAGCTTTCACTTCCTCATTTTCAAAATGACTCGACAATATCAAGCCTTGACTAAATATTTTCAATTCGCTGATTTGCTTTGCTGCCAGATTAACTATACTACTACGTCACCACCTACATCAGCAGCACCAGCTAAATACTAAATACCCCTGTATCATACTAAATGCTCCATTGTGCTGAAAGATATAGAGGTTTTACGTTTTTAATGTCGCACATCATCTTCATTACCATGAGTTCGGTCAAAATGTCAACTACAGCAGCATTTAGTATGGTACAACGGTAGTTATTATGATGGTGTAGGGAATAGAATTTGATGAATAACAAATAATTATAAAGTGGAAAACACCAACGATAACGATTGAACGATTAAGTGGAAAATATGTGAGAACCAAAATATCACTCCCAAAAACTAACGGTGAGAAATTCTGTAAAAACAAATACGCAACAATGGCACAGTAGTAGTTTATATTCAGTATTTAGCTGGTACCGCGAGTTTTAGTATTATTGCCCCTTGTCGTAGTTATATTCCGTAGGTACGTCACTGCTAAAATAGTACAGCACATTCTTTCTATCAGTTCAATTCTAGGCGTTTTTATTACTCGATCTAGGCCTCAGCGTAACGGTGCAACTTCAGTCAACTATATCCAACTACTGAGCTCTGATCACTTTTCAAACTTTTCCAGTTGGTGACACACTTTTTAAACATACGTAATTTCGCGACACAGCAATTCAGTTTTAATAGCAAACTAGAAGTTAATTCAATCCCTTATTAGAGATACTAATATTATCACATATTAATGTCCGCGTCTGCGAAACACCTACGCACGGCAGGCGACACAGTTTTGAAAACACTGCCTTGGTGTAATGGTGCAACCAGTCAACTATATCCCACTCCAAAGCTCGGATTACATTGAACAGTTTACTGTTTACGTCGTTGCGAGAGAGATAAATGAAAGCTTTCATGTGTGACCATGGTTCTCTCGTTTTTTACCTCTGTTTAATACCCGGAAATTGTACTGGTACAAATTAGAAAGTTAACATCAATACAGTAATCCCTCACCTATCGCGGGTAGTGCGTTCGAGTCCCTCCCGCGATAGGTGAAAATCCGCGAAGTAGAAACCACACATTTATTTATTATTTGAATATATTTAAACGTATTTTAAACCATTATAAATCATTCACACACTCATATTTACCTAATTAACCTTTCCTACAATCATTTGACTGGTTATTTAAGTTTTTGTCAACGTTTTGCACCTAAACATTCTGGTATTGTATGGCACAGCATTTATCATGGAATAAAATACATACAATATTACATTAAAATACATACAATACAATATTATAAAAAATCCGCGATGTAGTGAAAAAGACCCTCTGCAAACTTCGACTGACTTAACACGGTTCACTGAGTGACTACACTGTAACGTAATCTGTATGGCGTGAGTTATATTTGCGGTCGCATGTTCTACACATTCCTAAGTTTTACTAGCAATCACTCGACTTATTCATTGCAAGTGTACATTCAATGCTAGGACTAGAGTACATTTGACAGGAAAGTACGAGAAGGAAGGGAGTACACTTAGTCCAGCAAAATACAAATGTAAACTGAAAATATTCCGTTGTATAGGGAATAGAGCGGTGATTAAAAAAGCGATAAAATATTCATAGATTTGATAAAAAAAAAATAGCATTTTTGAACCTATAACTTAGTTTTAACTCTTACACTATGTGACCTTTACCCTAAGCGACCTTTAACCCCCATGTGTGTAAGTGACTTAACATTGTTAATGTGGACTTATCCTGAGTGACCATTAACTCAAATTCCCTTTTGTATACAATTAAAAACCTCGCGATGATCTGATTGAATTAGCTTCTAGATGCATACATTCATTTGTTGATTGCGTTGCTTTACCACTTTATGTGTTAATTGCTGCTAGTCCAGTACCTGAGCTTGTATATTAGTCTTTTTGGAATCATTGTGGTAATTACGTAATGGCAATTATGAGGCAGTATATCATCCTGTACAATCTAGGGTTGGCATTAGCCATTCATGGATACTCAACGGATGAAGATTGAATTGCCATGTTTTAAGCAGATTTGCAAATTGTGTTCAATTCCTTTGATGCCTTCTTCTTTTTGTTCTTCGGTCTGGAAATCTTCGGCATACTCTACAACAAATCGTGCCTCTTCGTGATAAGGCAAAGCTTGCGCAGCGTGCCCGAGATAGAAATTAGACGATCCGGTGTTGTTCAACAAGGCGCTGAATAATCTGTATTTGTACGCTCCTTCTCCCAATTCCCGTAGTAGCTGAATTCCTTCGCCGAAGTACTTGAGTGCTGTTTCATAATCTTGAATTTCATGGTATCCTGACCCGACAAAATGAAGGCACTCTGCTTCGTGGACAATATTTTCCTCGGTTCGATCGTATTCCATTTCACGGAAGTCTTGCAACAGTTCTTCCATAGCTGGAATGATGTTACTCATGGCTACTCTTCGGTACCTTGGTTTTTTTATTAATTTTTTAAGAATATCGTCCATCCTTGAAGCACATTTTGTTATGCCAGTTGTCACGTTCATCTCACCGCCAATCTTGTGCAACTTACCGGCACAGTGAAACATGATATAAGAGCGAATGAGATCGTCCTCATCGTAACATTTTTCAGCTGTTGAATGAATATCGCGCGGGCCAAGACGAAGATCCTGACATTTTGCAATTATCTCATACATTTCCTTATCGCATGATTGGTCAGTCATTATGAGACATTCGACGATCTGTTGTAAGGTTTCAAACTGCTTCCATGAATCCCCTTGTAAACCCTGCAGTTCTTTTAAAATGTTGTAGGCTGACTGGTACTCGAAGTGTTTCATATAAAGCTCTGATTTTTCTGAAATTGAGAAAGTGAATATTCATTGTATGTGGTTGAATTGTGTCCATGCTAACATAGCTCCTGTTGTTATTCTCAATGTCTAATAAATGAGAATTAGTTTTATATTTATCTCAAAATAGTACCTTGCAGTTCAATCATCTTCTGCAAATTCAATTCAAAGTTGCTGATGTTTGTTTCAGATTTCCATGGTGAACTTGGTCTGTCAGCTGTGTGAAATATAGAGATAATTTTTTTATTTCAATTTTATTACCACACTGATGGTCATTTATTCTAAATTGCTGGGCTTCACCTATTATCAGTTCACAAAGACCAGTGGTTCTGAACCTTTCTACCCATGGCCCCCTTTTCTAATTTTTACCAGTGCAATCCACCCCCTAAGCCTATGCTATACCGACCTTAGAGTTAGACAAACAAAACCCTTATCACATATCAGTAATTTACTTCGCGGCCTGTTTAACATATTTTTTACTACATTGAGTCATTTCTCGATCAATTAAAGAGATTGATAAGCCAACGGCAGTAATTTTATTTCTTGCCAAATATGGAAATATTTTGTTTGTTCCTTACACCTAGCCCCCTCCATTGCACCCCTTGATCTTCTGTCGCAACCTCAAGAGTTCAACCACAGAGGGTGGTGCCGCCCACGTTAGGGACCATTGACATGAATTCATCCTTCGTATATAACTTGTGGAATAGTTTACCTGTGAACTTTGGTTCATTCTTGGTTGAAAGTGAAGGTCTTGATTTTTCATACGGAGGCGAAAAAAATCGTTTTCGTGGTGGATTTTGGAACTCGCTTCTTGTTGTTCCTGATGTGCTTGGAAAGAATGCTGTGGTAGATTTGCGATGAGATTCGGCATGGAGGTTTGCATGGCCAAATCCGGCAAATGTTTTCCCTGGTGTCACTGAAGTTGAAGCAACTGTGTTAAAAGGAAAAATGAAACATTAATCCATGGAGGATAGGTTCCAAGAGATAAATGCTCTTAAATATGAATTGCGTTTTTATTTCGAGATTACCTGTTGGTTTCGGACGACTTTTCAGAAATTCCTTGCGGGGAACAGTTGATGAAGATGATGTTGCTATAGGTCTGGATAGAGACTCGTTGAGTGGTTTTGGCTCTGGTGTGGGTGATGGGAGAAGGTCAATTTCTGTGAAAAAATAATAATTGTGACATTTAAACATCATCTAGAGACAGTCACTCCCTCTTCAAACAGTACGAAATCGGGCTCTGATATGATAAATTCAGGGATGCAGGTAATTTAAAAAATGCTTAAGGATGCGCCGATAAGCAAATTGGTCGATTACTGATTAATAAGCTTTGCATCATCACCCGATACCAATTATTTAACTCCCGACTATTCATAATGTAGACCAGCGTGTTGGACACCGGGAATAGGGTTAGATTACACTGGTGGGCATTGTTTATGTGTCCTATGAAATAGTATATATTTCGTATGCAATTTGAATTTCACCTTTGGGTGAGGTTTCTGGGTTTGGTGAAAGCTCGGATCCACCGAAAATCCTGTGTTTCAAGATTTCTGCAGATTTTGGTCGGTCCTTTCGATCGAATTGCAGGCACCATTTGAGCAAATCCAATGCCGTCTCTTGATCTTCAAGCAGTAGTTTACTAAGATCACGATCTCTGTTTTTCTTGATGTTGCTGTTCCAGTCATCGGGGTCGTCCCCGAAAGCGTGGTGTCCATTGCTCCATAGGAAATGAAAGACTAAACCCAATGAATAAATATCAGCTCTCCGTGATAGCTGGTTGCTGTTGTAGGTTTCTGGAGCTCTGTAACCATCCGTGCCGGCCAACTTATTTGTTACATTGGTGATGGAGCGGCCACTTTCCATCGGTTTGCTGATTCCAAAGTCGGCGATTTTAAGAGTTTTCTTGTCGGGGGTAAATAAAATATTGTGCGGTTTGAGATCTCGATGGATTACTTTGTTATCATGAATGTAGCATAGACCGTCCAGTAATTGTTTTGCTTGGGAAATGCTCAGTTGTGAATCGAAGGGTACATTATTTTTTGCATTCTCAGTAACATGGTCATGTAGATTTTGCTCATGGCAAAGTTCCATTGCTATGTAGAGGCAAGTCGTCGGACCATAATGACACACATCAGCGTGAACGAAAAAAACTACATTGGGATGTCGCTTCAGTTTTAGCAATAGTTTTGCTTCTTTTTCGTTATTTTTATCGTGAGGAAATATTTTAATGGCTAGAGGTTGTGCTTGTGTGACGCTGCTGATTAGCTCTCCGTAGGAAATTGTCTTTCGTTTATTCAATGGTTTGTCTTTATGCACTTGAATGGTATCAGTGAGATTAAATATATCTCCAGCTTAAAATGAAAAAGGCAAAATAATAGAAAAGATATAAAGATGAATTACCCGTTGAAACATAGTTTGTGCTGTTATACTATGTCATAAATAAAGAAGGAAACCCATTTATATTTGTTTTGCTATGTAAAAGCAATTATAAACATATCAAATGTAAATTAACGTAAGCCCTTGCCTATTATTATTTCTATATATAGCCAACAGTACCTTGATGATCAGTTAACTCCACCAAACTTGATTCAAAGTTGCTGCTGTTTGTTTTAGATTCCCCTGGGGAATTTGGTCTGTCAGCTGTGTGAAAGATAGAGATAAAGTTATGTATTGTATTTGTTGCTAACATAGTTTTCGCTGTTGTACTATGTCATGCGAGCATGAATTACAATGATATAACGAAAAAGATTTTACCTTTCTTCATGTCGATTTCTTTCCCGGGGTCTATGCGGTTCCAATCTGATTTCGTACCTAGTGGTTAAAAAGCAGAATAGTCATCAACTGCTACTGAGATATACTATTTCCCCCAATATAATATGCAACAAATTTTTTTTATTTTTCTTAATATATAAGTGTGTATAAATGAGCAAAGTTTTCGAACTGGCGATCAGGAATATGTTGTCATACATGTATACCCTTCCTTCTCTTCTACAACAGACACCATCAATTAATCCATTGTAACCAGGACCGACTGTTCAGTAAAATATTATTATTTTGTAATTTGTAATAGTCATTTAAGCAGGGTCTATTGTATTTTAAATTCCAATACTCTATGTAATTCATATCTAGTGGTAAAAGAGCAGAATAGTCATCGAGTGGTTCAAGATATAGATCCTGGTCTTTAACTAACATTCAGTTTTAGCATTTGAATATTGAACACCCGAGATTACAAGACGCAGAAAAACGCAAATTACTTCAAATCATATTCCCTTGTGGGGTAAATATATTCCTATGATTATATAGGAAATACCAAGAAGATTTAATTAGTGATGAATGGATCCTACTGTAAAAAAAGTATCATATTCTTACCTTGTACATAGTAATTATTAACAATTTGGACATTTTTTGTTCCGTGGTGAACTTCACCGGCGATAATTTCTGAGAACAAAATGTTAATCGTTATTTCGGAAATCAAAGGAAGTTTTTTCGCTTGTTGATAATTTAGTCTTGAACATTTTGGGGAAATGCATGTCTTCCGATTGAAAATAAAATATCTAATATTTTTTTGCCACTGAACTACGAGTAAAAACATTTGCTTCTTAGAATCCCAGGTCATATTCCTGCTGTTGAAGTGTTGTTTAGTAATATTTCATACTTGTGGTACAATGTATGAAAATATTAGAACAATTTATGAAAATAAAGTTCAATTTAATAGTAATGACAAGGCTTATTTGATGGAACAGTGTGTACAGAGTACCATGCATTATTTGCCAACTCTTCCGCTGGTTAAATTTTTACACCAGAGAGTGCCTTCCAGTAAAGAATAGCTGGTTTAAAGAATAGAAAATATATTTTACCGTTTTTTGTCATGTTGTATGTTCTTTGCCCACCTATCTGAGCGTTATCAAACTGTCCGTCAGCTATGTCAACTGAGAAGAAACAATAATTGTTTTATGTACAGTGGTGCCTCATATTTCGTACTTAAACCGTTCCAGGAGGTCGCTGGAACGCTAAATTGTCTAAATCAATTATCCCCATACGAAATAATGGAAAGTGAATTAATCTGTTACCACCCTAAAATTCAGGCTGGTGATAACAAAGTTTCAATTCCAATATTTTTTGAAAATGGATGAAGAGATAGAGATTGTTCAAGTTATTATTGAACATTACTATGTGGCATTTTGCAAATCATTGGACGTCAACTAGTTTTTAATGTAAATCACATTACCATCTCCAGATCTGGCTTTAATCAAGAATCATCATAGTATACCTGGTACTATTGTTTGACCTCCTGTTTCATTCCCGGGAATTGCCAGTTCTGTCGAGGATGATGACGATTGAACTAAAGCTTGTTCTTCTGGAAAATACACGCATAAAACTCTGTCAGTTAAGAAGTTTACACTTGAACCCAAGGTTTTAAATATCTTAGTAACAATAGCCTTGGAAGAGGGAAAATAGATTATTTATCATAAATGATTTGTTTTGAACCTTAATTGTATTATATTATAATTCGGATCCACTTATGAATGAACTAAGACATCATTGTTTGACCAACTTGCTATCTGAAGTGTCAAAACTCCTATGTCATTTTGATACTTTGTTGATTGAATTTATTTCATACATGTGAGCACCAACTTACCAGCAGCATTGTATCCAGTATATGGGGCTACTTCATTAGCACTGGGTAGTGAAGGAGTTCCTGCATTGTATTGTGGTACTTCATGGGCGCTTGGTAGCAGAGATCCGGTAGCGCTGTTGGTGTTATACGGTGGTATATCATTGACACCAGGTAATAGGGAAGAAGTTGTAGCATTGGTATTAGGCAGTGAGGAATTGTCAACACCTTCTGTCGTACCAAGTGGGCAGGTTTCCATCATATCGTCTAGAAAAATTATAGTATCACATTATAGTTAAGAATCCCTTATACGAAATTGCAGGGTCGAAAAAGTTACGCTTGACACTCGGTTTGAATCAAGGCCAACTAACTTGTGAATCCTTCTAGGGCATTTCTCGAAGTTTGTTCTGTTGGAATATTTTCCGAAAATTCGACATCTTGTGGTTCTGGAACCGGTGCAGCTTGTACTTCTGCATAAATATTATCATAAGTATAAGATATGCTTACATAATTATTCACAAGTAGGTGTGCAAATTTAAGGTGCGTGATACATCGGTATAGAGGATTTTCACATATCTGGACATCATAGTTGGGTTGCATATTATACCTGGGTATGTATTATATACTGAAAATTACAGTAGAAAGTTCTTGTTTTCAAATTGGACTTTAGACGGTAGTTCCTCTCTTCATTATAATATATATATT
The DNA here is from genome assembly GCA_013436055.1 of Halocynthia roretzi. Lineage (NCBI taxonomy): Eukaryota > Metazoa > Chordata > Ascidiacea > Stolidobranchia > Pyuridae > Halocynthia > Halocynthia roretzi. The sequence continues at coordinate 405 of QRAM01000609.1, read as the reverse complement.
GATATTGTGATATTTGACTTAACGTCTCTCTGTTGGTCGTCAGTCAATATATATTTACCTGTTGCCATTTGTTCGTTATCTCGGTTACTATCTTCTAGCGATGAAGCAGGATTGGTCGACATTTTCTCTGTCAATGAAATTTACAAATTAATAATGTTTATTATTTCTGTAATTCTTCCTAGATATTATCAGTCAATAGTTTACCTCGATTTTGCTGAATTTGCTCACTGTCTCTGTTCTGAAGGCTGTGACTATAAATCTTGGTAGCAGGAAGGTTCCCTTGGTTGATATCCTAAGCTTAGAGGGGTGTTTCGATACTGTATCTGACTAAGGAAGAAACGCTTCGGTTCACGAATTAACGAGTTAATTTTGGTAAAGGAATTGTACACACTTGTACAGTATAAT
>QRAM01000608.1:6596-41648 GCA_013436055.1 Halocynthia roretzi | reverse complement strand
TTTTTTTAGTATTTAAGTGTTTTTTAGTCTTTTTTAGTTGAAAGTTGAAAATTATCTCATTTTTCGACTTTTCTCCAAGGCTATAGCCTTGCGTTTTTTCTTGACTTTCTTTTCTTGACTTGAAAAACACTAAAAAACACTAAAAAACACTAATAAAAACACTTAGAAAACACTTAGGAAAAAACACTTAGAGAACACTGAAAAAAACACTAAAATAACACTAAGAAAAAAAAAATAAAAGAAACACTAAAAAAACACTGAAAAACACTTTAAAAACACTTTGAAAAACACTTAAAAAAGACTTAAGAAAGACTTTAAAAAACACTTAAAAAAACACTAAAAAAACACTTACAAAACACTAAAAAAATACTTACAAAACAATAAAAAAACAAACACACTGAACACTTGAAAAAATGAAAAAAAAAATTTAAAAAATTTAAAAAATTAAAAAAAATTGAAAATACACTGAAAAAAAATTAAGAAAAAACTAAAAAAACACTAAAAAAACAATTAAAATTTAAAAAAATTGAAAAAAAATTAAAAAAACACTAAAAAAAAATTAAAAAAAAACTAAAAAAACACTAAAAATAACACTTAGAAAACACTAAGAAAACACTAAAAAAAACACTAAAAAAACTTATAAAACACTTAAAAAACACTTATAAAACACTGAAATAAACACTAAAATAACACTAAGAAAAAAAAAATAAAAGAAACACTAAAAAAACACTGAAAAACACTTATAAAACACTTGAAAAACACTTAAAAAAATGAAAAAAAAAATTTAAAAAATTAAAAAAAATTGAAAATACACTGAAAAAAAATTAAGAAAAAACTAAAAAAACACTAAAAAAAACAATTAAAATTTAAAAAAATTAAAAAAAATTAAAAAAACACTAAAAAAAAATTAAAAAAAAAACTAAAAAAACACTAAAAATAACACTTAGAAAACACTAAGAAAACACTAAAAAAAACACTAAAAAAACTTATAAAACACTTAAAAAACACTTATAAAACACTGAAATAAACAAAAAAAAAATGAAAAAAAAATTGAAACAATAAAAAAAACACTTAGAAAACACCTAAAAAAACGCTTAGAAAACACTTAGAAAACACTTGGAAAACACTTAGAAAACACTTAGAAAACACTTGGAAAACACTTGGAAAACACTTAGAAAACGTTTAGAAAACATTTAGAAAACACTTAGAAAATACTTAGAAAACACTTAGAAAACACTTAGAAAACACTTAGAAAACACTTAGAAAACACCTAAATAATGCTTAGAAAACACTTAGAAAACACTTGGAAAACACTTGGAAAATACTCGGAAAACACTTGGAAAACACTTGAAAAACCCTTCAAAAACACTCAAAAAACACTCAAAAACACTAAAAAACACTTAGAAAACACTTGGAAAACACTTGGAAAACACTTAGAAAACACTTAGATAATACTTAGAAAACATTAAAAAAAAACAATAAAAAAACAATGAAAAAACAACAAAAAAATAAATAATAATATAACACAAAAAAAACACTAAACAACACTTAGAAAACACTTAAAAATCACTTAAAAAACACTTAGAAAACACTTGGAAAACACTTGGAAAACACTTGGAAAACACTTAGAAAACACTTAAAAAACACTTAGATAATACTTAGAAAACACTAAAAAACACTAAAAAACACTAAAAAAACACTAAAAAACACTAAAAAAACACTGAAAAAACACTAAAAACACTTAAAAAACACTTATAAAACACTTAGATAATACTTAGAAAATATTTAAAAAAAAATACAAAAGAACATTAAAATAACACTTAGAAAACACTAAATAAACACTTAGAAAACACATTTAAAAAAACACTTAGAAAATATATGAAAAACCGGCGGGCCACCAGAGCCCACGCTGGGGCACACACCGGGGGGGGGGACACTACCGCACATACCGGGCGACCATATTTTGATGTTGAAGTTTCAATTTCCAAATCACGGTTCTATCAACAGTTTCAAGAAATTATATCCCTTGCACGCTTTCAAATGATTCAAATGCAGTTTAATCGACATTCTTGCGACATTCTGATTCGAAAACCAGACAGTTTCTTAAGGACAATTTCTTACAGGGATTTTTTTACTAGTTTACTTTTTACGCCTTATATTTATATAGAAAATTATCATGTAAAAATAGATTGTCGCACACCCTGCCGATTCAGGTAATTACGTACATGAAAAGATATTTAAAATCACAACTACTACGGTACAATTACAAGGCACGTTTAAATATTTACGAATCGAAAGTTGCCAAAAAAATCGTTTTGTGCAGTCACGAGTTACGTTTAATAACACGAGAAGCAGAGATGTGTTGATAGCTCAATCGAAGTTGTTGTGAAAACAAACGTGGTAACGTCCAACGAACATTTTCCCATTCGTGTTGTTTTCAGCTCCGATTCAGTTTCTACAAAGTATTATGAGAATTGCTCATTTGAAGCCGTATCAGATAATTAGGAACATTAATCTACAGCAAGCCTGTTATATAAAGGGACGAAAGGTGCATAGAACATAAAAACACATTACACGGGGGCATATTTACTCTTAAACTACTGAAGCTTAAGCTTCAGATCCCGGAGGGGCTCAAGACATGAAATTTAATGCACATCGGAGACTTTGACATGTGACACAATCCAGTACAGTAATTTAATTCCAAATCTGCCATGGAATAACCTCATTGAGGAAGATAATAGTGGATACTCATACCTTGTTTCTTGTTTCGAAGAGGGCCGATAAATGTAGGTCAGCCACTGCTTAACAGTATTTAAGAAGGAACATGACGCGTGTATGGCGAATGTCGCCCGTTTTAAATGTATATGAGTATACTTGGGAAGTCCATGATCGATGCTGAATAAATAAAAATAAAATTGATTCAATGCAATGCAAAAAATTTCAACTTTTGATTGAGATCAGTATCAAAATAGATAGTACGGATCACATTCTCCAAGTGGGCGCAAGAGAGTCAATTACATTCTGTAATTGTAATGAATGAGTATAACTATATTTTCCCGCTGTTGCGCTACCGCGAAGGCATTCTCCTTATCATTGCGATAAGTAAAATATTGGACGTATTCGCCTATCAATTGTGATATATAGGAATGTTTCGAAGAATGGGATCATTTTCGTCAGATACTCTACCAATGGAAATGCTTGGAACTGTATCTAGTTGTGTGCTTACGCAAATAATGCCTATAACAAGCACTGAAGTATCGAAATATCTGACGTTCATCTTTGAAATAACTTTACCACAATAACAACAACAATAACAAAAATACAATCGAAAAATACAAACCTTTCCAATAACAAATTATGGCAGTGCACAAAAAACAACCTCCTTTCACTTGTGTAATTTTTTTTTACGATCTGAGGACTTTTCACACATTAACAAAAAGTTAGTGTTAGTGGCCTCCAGGGCACTTGTCACTACATGCCTCTGTATCTGAAGGTGCTGCATACAAACTACGCCGAATATTTACCTCATTCACACACAGACAATATCCAAAAGACTAATTTTCAAAAACGTTTATGTTTTCACTATTATTACATAACAAACACATATAGCTTGGTTGTTGTTGTGATTTATAGCTTTCTGATTGGTCATTGTTTGGCTTCATCATACAATTCGTAACCTCAGGTAACGCATTGATTATTGTGTACACAATCATTGTATATAAATAAATGACAGACAAATGGATTCCGGGTCACAGCTATCCTGAACTTGGTTACAGAATAACAACAAATACCAAAGGAGAAAGGTGCAACTGAAATCATCATTGGCAAATATGAATAGAAGGAATTACCGGGTTTATAAGGGACTCCTCTAAGTTACAGTCACTTCTTAATTGCCAAGTCCAGAGTTTTAAACTTGTGTACAATTGAATCTCTTTATCCGTGGTTTAAAAGTTGCAGAATAGCGCTGTTCGCATTCGTTACAGCGTAATCACAGTTGTATTATGAAAGCCTTCGTTCACTTTGGTGAAGTCCCAAAAATCCCATATTAAAAGGTTGTTGAACTGATTTGGGCCTTCTAAGGATATCCCGGGGCATTGGATTTTCAAAAAAATACGCTCCCGTACCTAGGCACACCTCGAGAATGTTCTAACGCCCTCTTGCGTCCATAATAACATGTCAAACGAAACAATACACAAATCTCTCGCAGTTTTGAACGCCTCTATATAACTGTATTATGGCGTCACAAATCTGGATGCCAGTTATACACTAATTTCAATGAAGTGGAATTTTCAACTGAGAAAGACTTACGCGTGTAACACCGGGTTTTTCTGCTGATATATGACATAAGGAGCACACCATAAATTTCTATATCAAGTCAAGAACGATTCCCTATTACTTCGAGTCATCAATCATACGAAAATTGATTGAAAGAAATTTCCCTTTAATGACTCCACAAAGGGAATTCATATGTTATTCAAAAACACAATTATACCATTAGATCACCAGTTAGTATGACGTGATAACGAGGAGGACAAACCGGGGTTATGCCATAACAATGCTATCTATTATGCGGGAGGGATTTATGACGGAACAATTAGTGCAAGAAAATTAGCTTTTTAGGGGTTTTAAACCCCGATTTCCGTCTTCATGGGACCAAACCAACAACAAAAGATTCTTAGTAATGCAATTATATGCTTGCAAAGTAATTTCGGGGAAGATTTTCTGCTGACCAATCACAAGAAATGAAGATTGATGATGTGGCGATAGTGTCCTCACAATACTTCTGACGTAACTAAGTAACGATTTACATCGGTAGCCGTGCTGTTTTGCTGTCCGACCTGTCATTGACAAAATCTACGATAGATTACTAACTTAACAGTATGCTATTGTTCGCGCATTCATCCACAATTAGTGTTATGAGAGTACAAATTCTATCCCACGACTTTACCGAAATTCAAAAAGAACTTGACCAGGGCCAGAATAAGCTATGAATGAATATGATATATAGTAGACGCTGCTTATTGTGATCGGGTTGAAACTGTCTCTTTCTGACTAACAATAACTCGCCGTTAACATTAAGTGAGGTATATACATATGTTTTGGAACTGAATTATATTGATAAAATGATCATAACAAGCGGTGTCCACTGTTATTACATATTTTATGAACATAGTGACTTGACGGGAGACTGGGAAATATCTTCAACGCATCAGTACATATCTAGCACAGTAGCGCTTTAGGTGCAGAGGGGAAAATGTATTTAGCCAACAGAAGCACAGAGAACACAATTATTCAGGCCTCGTCTATATCCATGGTTTTGTAAATATTCCGTGTCAAAGGGCACGCTATAAAACATTCTACGTAAAACCACACGTTACAGCCATTTTATCGTGTTTTGAACGGATGTGGGAACGAGGCATTACCTGTAATTATGCCGTAGTGAGATTTTCCGGGATCTAAACGTAATAAATGGTTTTCCTGTAAAAACAACTTTACGTACTGAAAGCAGAACTATTTTCTCGTGTTATGACAACTAAGAACTTGGGCAATCAATCATTTTAATGGAGGGATCGATTGTGCATTTTATGATACCTGATTTCACGGAACACGTTTTCTTTATCACGTATCAAAAAGATCTAATCAAATTATGGCTATTTCTCCAAAACTCTAACGTTAGTTTTCTTGTTAGTGTTCTTGTCGGATGACAACCTTATCTCCATATCTTATCTTAGACAGGACATTGCAAAATCGACATTTTTTTATTACAATACTGTTCTCCGTTTACAAACATATGTGTTATGCTGAAGTAGAAATAAACAATACCCAGGTGCGCACTGGACATCCAAGGACCGGTGCTATCATTCTATTGTAGAGCTCGATTTCAGTACAATACATTCGAGCTGCATATTATGCAGAAAAGAGTTGCATGTGGCTAACACGCACAAGTGAATTACAAATCAATTAACAATTCACTCAGTGGTTTGCTTTCTGACCCCGATATCTGAGGTTGTGTTCATTTAAATATAAAAATACTATTGGTACACACAGAAATCATTAGGCAAACCAACCAGCAACCTCAGAGGGACACGATACTGACTTTAGATCAGAGGTGTGCCTTGTAGTATTCCCGGGCCGCACTTGCATTTCATATCGACTATCTATAAGTGTCTGGCATATAAAAAATCGATTTGGTTTTCTTGTAAACCAAATAAATCAACTTTAGGGACGCTTCGCTTCGCTATTCATATAACATCAAAAACAGTGGCACTGAATTTCTGTTACGGACCGTACTTTATTCAAAAACAGCAGCTTCCCGCGGGCCACACAAATTCGGTTCGCGGTCCGCAGGTTTCCCACCTTTGCTTTAGATGGTTACAGTATTATACTGATTAGTGTATTTGAGCTCCAACATACGAAAAAATCGATACGTAGATCCCTTGGTTCCAAAAATAAGTCCATAGATACAGGGCTCAATTTAATACTGGCGTTACAAGGTTGTTGTTTTTTACAAATTAGTGCATTGGTTTACGAGAAAAAAAATCAATAATATCCAAAATTAATCAATCAATCTCCCTTCTCTTGTTGACATACCCAAGGCTGTCGTACCGTCCTTATTTCTAAGATTTTGGCTTATTTCCAGCAATGCAACAATTCTAAATGCAAATTTTTCATCTCGACTAACAAGTTATTTTAGCCTAATCAGTAGTCCGCGTGTACACTAGTGTGCCGTGAGATGAGGCTAGGTGTACCGCAGTGTATTTTGGTAGGGAAATCTTATTTATTTCCCTGTCGTCCTTATTTTGGGTTCCAGATCGATGGTAGCTCTGCCTATATCTAAGACCATAATTACGTCAAAGTTGTCAGGTTACATTGCTACTGTCACAAATTTTCCACTATCAACCAATCAAAACACGAATATATTATATAAAAACAAATTAATTATGACGTGTCACTCAAATTGAACAATCGAAATATCTATACAATCTGTATGACGACACATATATGTGATAGATTATTTCGCAAAATTTAAACTTTTATCACTGGAAATCTATGTATTCCGCGAAAAAAAAATTCTTTGTTAATAAAGGGGTGCGGCACAGTATGGTCTTTTATACTCAATAATGTTTCATTATGAACGTCACGATAAAGTAATAATGGTTTATTTATAATAGAATCATAGATGAAGATCTTGAGATTATTTACTGAATTACGCAGTTATGGTTTTTTTATCCTGATTACATTTAGGAATAGATGATGCGAAGATAAGGTATATTGCTGCAAGATCAAAGATATCTATCGAAGTTAATATAGTGTATATATGATTGACATGCTTTTGCTGATATGAAACACATATGACATGTTTATGTCGAAGAACTTTACGTTCTGCACGCGATACATAGATGTAAAGTTAAAGCTAAGTTTTCTTGCGCAAAGTTCGTGATAAGCGGACTAAGGAATTCGAAATTAACACGAAACATATGTGCTGCTTCAATACAATAATATCACACGAAGCTAAGGAATCGTGGCAAGTGGTATAATACACTAGTCTCCCGTTATATGCGAGGGATGCGTTCTGACAACAACTTACAATCATAATTTCATACCAAAAAGACACAAATAAAGGCAATATATATAATAAGTATATTGAAAAGCAAATTTTTAAGTTTAATCACAAATAGTCTCCAACCCCAGCAAAGGAAGTTAGTTCTAGCACTTTTAAGCATCTTTTACTCCTGCGCAGTAATGTTGGAAATGGAGGAGTGACATTCTAGAATTTGGCGAGAAAGGTTGACAACCATTGGTCTAGATGTATTGTTTACATACAATTCACTAGAAGACACCAATTTGAATACATTCTACACTCAAAAATTAATCACTAAGATCCTAGTTGCCGGTAGCAATATTACTTAGCAACAGTTCATTCATAAATTCCCTTTTACTTTACTATATTTTTGTTAAAGGCACTGGCCGACCTCTTAGATAAAGTGAAAAAGATTCACGGGATCAGAATAAGGGAGAAGTAAAATCCGGACGAATTCGTTCGCACGATATCCAGAGTCTACACACGCGAGGTGAATGAAATGCGGTTAAATTGATGGACACTTTCATCGATATAAGAAATCTTACATGGACATAAACAGTTATAAAACCCAATTTGACGTCAGTATCAGTATTTTATTTTATTTTATTTACGTGTGTGTTTGACAATATCCGTAGAAATCGCAAAAAGTTCCGCGAATGCCGTTTGATATTGCACAAAATATTATTGTCAAATATACTCCTACCATATCAGGAGATATAGAATTTGTGTTGCGCGCGTCATTTATTTTGTACATTTGACATATTTTACATTACCTACATAGATGATTTAATTTCAAACAGTAAACCCGCGAAAAACAGCAAATAAGACAAGCACAGAAATTGCGCACCTATCCAAATTATGACGCTTATCTCTAAGATAACTCTACCACAATATTAACTCAAAAATACAAATCTTGCTTGTTTATCATTTACTTAACAAATTATGGAACTAGATGGATATTACAATTGCAACTTGCATTCTATCACTTATACAACTGTTTTTTTACTATCTGTGGGCTTTGCTGACTTTAATAGAAAATGTCAGTCGAGTTGTGGTGTCACGTGTCATACCTTAGGTCTATACGACATAATCGAGTTTCCTATATAGGAATTTAAATGATTGCAAAGTACATTAGCTTAACTGAAAGCAATATGGATTGCAATAGTATATTCAGTTCACTAGTGGATCTGTATAGATTCTCAGAACACTTAGTTAGAAGAATTATGCAACCATCAATCGAAGAAATCTAATTCATATTATCAGAAACTATACAACGCTCTCACGAAATTTGTGTTTCTGGGTCGCTAATGCTCCCCGCTTCCCGGAATATTTTATTTTACATTCCGTGTGAAATCGAGATTACCTGCATCACATGTTTACAAAACGGCAAAAATAATTGCCGTTTGCATTATACGATTTGCATGATAAGCGCGCACTTCTCCATGGTAAGAACTAAATCCCATGAATGCAATAAAGCTCAATCTTAGAATCAACTCAAGGACTACTCGTCACATGGCATTAATTTGTTCATAATAATTACAAGTTAATTACCAGTTTGTGCATTCGGAGAAGTGACGCGTGGCCACTCTTTTACTGTATACATGGATGTGGAAAACTATTTCCTGGTGAAGCTAAACGTTTTTGGTCAGGGCTTCCCAACCTTTTTCTTTGCTGTGGATCCCCAAAGAAATTCAAATTATAATACTTGCTGCTTAATATAACTACTTAATCTGTGTGTACTTAGGATTTTATAAAAAGCGTACAAGGATATACAACAACTTTCATAATATTCACCATTTTAATATAATTAAACATTTCCCCGGGGTGAAGCCAAACGTTTTAGGTCGATGATCGAAATCAAAGGCGAATCCACTTTCAAATTCAACAGGAATATGGATATGTTATATGGAGTATAATTCGAGGTTATTTCACTTGAAAAGTTCTCCAACAACAACAACAACTCGACTTATCGGTTATAAAAATAGACAAAATACTTATTTGATTTGGATTTTGTTTGAATCAAGCCAATCATAATCGAAAGTATATTATTTTCTATTTCGCTGTTTGTTGAGTCTCAGTATCACCCCAAAGTAATACCCAATAACTTTTACACTTGAAGGTGCAAAGATTTCTTGCTGATAAGTGGCCTGAAGTGTCATAATAGCTTGCTTATTTAGTTGTACAGTGTCATCAGTTCAGAAAATACCTATTGTTATTACTTCCAAGTAGAAGTGTCATCTGCACTTACTGTTAATGACACCGCGGGAAATCCTTTCATGAAGACATAATAATTCGCTAATTATATTACGTCACGGGCTGCAATTAATTCCAATTAGACTATCAACGGTTTGTTTGCAAACAATAGTAACAGCAACAAAAGTTTTATGAGAGAACAAATGAACTGAAAATCTTTTCCCTTCCACCTAGACATAACAGCACGGCCCATAAGCAGCGTCATATGTTTTATTTTTGTGATCTAACAGATAAAAGAGGAAGGAACGTTTATGACGTCAAAATCGCTATCGTATTATGAATATCAAATTTGCATGTCATGTAGCGATGATTAATTGACTTCAATTTCATGCTGCATAATGGATTTCAATAGAAATAGTTCAAAATTATTGTTTTGATAAACAACAGATAAATCACGATTCTTGGTCGGTTACTGGTTTATCGATGGCGTTTATGATTGGAACTGATTAAAGGTAAATATAGGTACTTCTCACTTAACGACAATGTCCTTCAATGACAGCTCACACTTACGTACGTTAAGTGAGCATTTCATTTCATAATTTCGCGTATGATAAAAATAACTAAATATGGAACCTACCACTTATGGTTATACACCATCTGTGGTACAAAATTCAAAAAAAAAATTACCTAACTATGTATTCATGTATTATTATAGGCAGTATGACGTACGACATGTTGAGACGAGGAGAGTAAAAAAAAATGATAACTTGTCCTAATAATAAGATTGTGACTTTTAATGCTTACTTGTAATATCATTGTGATAACAAGAATTGTATCTGATCATATGAAACTATAATACAACTGAAGTATACAAACATCAAATGTGTGATTGATTTACACCTTACTTAGGAGCTTCGTTTAACCGCAGTATTACGTTTCGTTTATGTAACTTTCTGATTACTTGTCAACGTTTGCGAAGTGTATTGTTAGCGGGAGTTTATTTGTAGTGTTTACACGCCGTGTACGATATCCAACATTTACTTTACACTGTTATTGCCACACTGATAGCGACAGTACAGAAAACGCTATTATATATCTTCACTGATAAATCCAACGATAACAAAACACAGAGTTACATAAAATTCACCACAAACCGTCGCTCATTGCGCAATGACCTATTGAACTTTGCATGTGTTACATTTAACTTTACGGAATATCAATATCTTCTCCGATAATGACGAACTCTTATCAGCGGACATTGTTATTGTTAAATTAAGCGATAAGACAGTTAATTAGTCTGATACTGTCAATGCTACGAGTACAAACGGATTTTAATGATAAGAGTTATAAGAGTGATTGGATATGCAATAAAAATTGCATATGCTTCTCATTCGATTTTGTTTGAAACATCGACATTGGAATTTATAGATAGCTACGGGAAATTAATGTTGTGATGCGTTAACCATAAGATAAACTTCTATTGATAAATAAAACAGGAAAATCTATGACATCTGGACTTAATTTGATTTTAAACGGACGTTTGTTACGGTAATTGAGATAACATAATACCACACAATGGAAGAAGATAAGAACATTGATTTAGACTAGAATTTTAACTGGGAATACTATACCGAGCGCGTACATGTACTTTTGGCATCTACTATTTTGGTTTATGTTATGTGGTTATTATTAATATATGTGTGACACGCAGGAACAGACTGAAGACCACACTGAACAGGTCTACCCAGAGCATCAGTCATCAAATAAAAACCAATGGCCTGACAGCCTTATTTAACATTCAAGCAGATATTTGCATACAATTGTGTATCTAAGGTAAGTGTCTTGCGCGCTAACACTGCGCTGACTTTCTGGTAATGTCAGACAAACCTTCAGACTTAAAAAATGCATTAGTGAAAGGACTTAAGGTACAGTTGTAACTATCTCGCTCATGCCAAATACTCCTTTACTGTTACGTAACCTCTCTTTCTCGGCTACCACACAGTTTAATTAATCGACCGTATCGAAAACATGCAGCTATCCACCACAAGCTCGCACGCAAGCTGACAGTTAAAAATATTTTCGGCGCTCTGTATTGCAAAATACTGTTATGGAACATCACCATTACCGTCGTTAGACAGGCATCAATCATCAAATAATACACCGCAATAAATCAAACGTATTTGCAATACAACTTTCATAGTTATACGTTATGAACTTACAAAATCCCATACACGAATACGAACTATAAGAAGTTATCTTGCTTACGAATTGTTTGTTTAAGCTATTTCATCTCAGGAGGGTAAGCTTATAACAACCAGCTGAACAATGCTCTATGTAGTTTAAGAAACATGCAAACACACACTACCTAGACCTTTTGCAAATTAAAAAGTCATCAATATCACACATGAACGCAGAGTTATGTAGTACAATAATTTCACTCAGTTCATCAACTTTCAACAACTAAAATTGTGAAATTATAATTTATTATATTTAGTTTACATTATGTACTTTAAGATAAATTCTTAGTGAAATTATAATTTATTATATTTAGTTTACATTATGTACTTCAAGATAAATTCTTAGTGATAAAGGTGTGACACGAATATATTGCAGACCACATTGACACGGACTGCCACGAACTTCGGTCACCAAATAAAATCAATGCTCAACAATGGCTTAGAGCTTAGGCCTTTGAGTATGTATTTTTAGTGAACAGACTCTTGCTCTAGCCAATTGAACGATTACTGATGATGACGTTGGTTATTTTTATTGTTATCTGGATGCAATACATTAGTAGAATTATATACTGTAAACGTATATATATAAATGAGCAATTCTCAAAACACTTCATGTTAGTTAAATATGATGTAAATGACAACTAGACAAATAGTGCAGCACAAATCTTTCATTACCAATATTTACCGATCATTCAGATATTCCTAAAACAGCATGTATCCCATGGTAAAAGGTTATGCACAATGCCTGCAGACATACATGCATGAATTTACAGACTACGCGGGTCTTCGTGAACCGAGCAAAAATTCCACAACCATTCAGACGTGAGATCATAAAATTGTTTTATATTTAAATTAAAATTTTCAGCTTAAGCGTTGAAGGAAATCAGGAGAGACGACCTCGCGTGTGATGAAGTTATTTTTGGGTCGGGTAATTACAGGGATGAGCTCAACAATAGTAAACAGTAGTCACGCATAACAGGTTGGCAGTTGTTATTAGTGGATGAAGCGATAGGAAAAGGCTTAGGTATAGAGCCAGCTGAATTTCTCTCAAAACGCATTTAGCTTTTCAATCTCAATCTATGGAACAAATGTTTCCATAAACTATGTGAGAAGCAAGCAGGTCGGGATTAACGTTGACTGATGGTCTAAACACATTCTAAGAATAGTGGCACCCTCGTTCTGTCAATTGCTTAACTTGCAAGATACTAAGACTTGAAGACTTGTTCGTTTCTACAAGCAGGTGGATAGGGAAACAAATTATGTAATTTGGTATTTCTCGATACGCCTAACCTATTGTCAAAATATTTGCTGTACAATAATTAATTTGTCTTGTCTCTTCTTTTCGTTCAGGGCATTGCAGTTTAAAGCTTTTTGGTGGGGCCCGTTCCTTAATGATTTTTATTGCAGTATCCGTGTGAGGTAGGTATGGTTCCCTCGCGTGTTTGTAAGTTTCATCTAGTACGAGCAAACTACAGTTTTTTTGCACCCAGCAACAACAACAGTATTTTTGTTCTCTATATTCAGTTCACTGGCGCGAATTTGCACATAATATCGTGCATTGTTGCATTCACAACAAGTTTTACCATGCATTTATGTACCATATCCATCATTAATACAGAAGACAAGTTAATACAGTGTAAGCATGTTGTTTAGTTCTTATCATAATCCAGATACATTCTACACAAGTCTGAAAGCGTACGTGCATCATTGACGGTAAACCTCATTAAAGAGAATCTCTACTTATGGAATTTCGGATTCCGGGTCGATAACAGAAGTCTCAGAACTCAGTGAGGGGGCATTCGAATCAATCTTCCATATTGGTGGGGTGAGTGTATAAGCTGTATAGTCTGTGTATTCAACTGGTTTACAGCGGTTCTCGCGAATCGGTTATTAAAATTGCAAAATCAGTTGCTGAATTTTTTAAAAATTAAAAGTTTTCCGCATCAAACACATTATCAACTGCATATTTTCTCCTTTCGATCTCGATATTTCGATTCGATAAGATATTTAGGAATACATGGGAAAATCGGTCACTACAAAATTTGAATCCTACAACTGGGCATATGCGACAATTTATATGGCTTGTGAGGCAAAGACTGAAGATTATATTGAACAGTATAACCTAACAGTAGATAAACAGTACTCGGATAGTGCTTTGACACTAGCTCCTATGGAATATTGGAATATTGGTTAAAACATCACAAAGACTTAATATAAAATGGAATATCGCGTGAAGTCACAAAACAAAGATACCCTTCTAATTCTATTTAAGCAAATACTACGAAAATCCTAATAAAGAGATCAAAAATACATTTTCAAAAGCATCATTTAACGCAGGGGTGACTGAACTTCGTGATCGACCTCAAACCACAGTCCATGATCGACTTTAAAATCGAAAACACAAAAACACGAAATATTAATGAACTGAAGCAATTAGGTAAAATGTAAAATAGAAAGTTTTTTGCGATAAATAGCGCTCAGTTCAATAAGTAAGCTCGAGATAATTTTACTTAATGCCCCCTACGACGCCCAATTTGAGAATCACTGCGTTGGAGCCTACTAAAATCAGAACGTGATCAGCGGAAACCGATAAGACTGGGAAGTAAATAAACGAGGAAGGGACGGAGCATCAATCAAATAGATTAGAAATAGCAATCGATGAAAAATTGCTATTAACTTCTAATGTACAACCAAGATTGCTGGAGCAACTAAAAATGTTCAACTTGAAAGTTGAAATTAGAAAGTGTAATTGATTGATGACGATTGATAGAGTTTTGTAAACCACATTCCTCTATGTATCTTTCCAAGAATTCGAAGTAACGTTTTTGTTGCTATGTATGGTATGATAAGATGTACATTGTATTCCGAAGCGGTGATTTATCAATCTAGAATCTAGATCAAATATAGCAGCATTCTACTTCATTGGGTTAAGATTTTCTGTGGTCCTGCAAGGTCCCAGTAATATTTTCAAATATATTATTCATCTATATGAAGAAACAACCCGTGTATAATAGACAACCCGTATAATGTATATGCACGAATGTTTATAGTGCACTACAGTTACTTGACGAATTATATTTACTATATATGTCGACGTATAAGTCGACCATTAAAATTGTAAACGTGTATTGTTGGCTCCAACCTACGACCTTTAAAATAAGACTGCACCACTTCCATTCAACTATTAAAAATTAGTATGTGTTAACCAGCAGCTGTGCATGTAAGTAGTATATAATACTTGAATCTTTTATACAAGTTACGGTACAAGACCTGATGGAATTAGTAAACTACCGTATGTTAGACCTGCTGGTAGTGTCGCGCCTCATCATTGTCTCTGTCATGCATCGACAATTTTATGCTCGATGTTTTCATTCTCTGACATATAATGTGATTAAAATATACATTGATTAAAACATTCAATAGATTATTTAGAGTTCACTCATACTCTGTTTCAGCATTAACAAATCCAATAAATATTCATTTCATCTTTCGAGCCCAAGCTGCTCCCAAAAACACGTTGTACCAAATTGGGTCCTATATCTAAGAGGGCACGGTTCTCTACTAGTACTTTCACTACTGTATTGTCAATTACACATTCCAACACACACCTAACACCACACTGTAGGTTTTACAGAGAGAGAGCAAAGATTATTTTTCTAATGAATTCTTTAAAAGTCAGTGGTGGTTGTTTATACTATGTAGTATTATTTATATAGCTGCTTATATTTTATTTTGATATTAACTGGAAAATCACACGTTTAATAATTCTAGAAAATCGTACAATTTCTCTATGGCCCCAAAACTATGTTTGAGGATTAAAATCCCACGCAAGTCGCTAGAGAGCAGTTCATTTATCGTAGCTGAAGAAAAATGTTATTTTAGGAGCGAAAAAACTTTGTGAATTTGATCGCCTAAATTTCGCAAAGGCGATCGAAAGTGTGTTTGAGTTCGACATGAGCAAATAAAACGGAGAGAGAGGAAGTGAGAAGATAGGAGAGCATTATCTCGCGAGATGACGAGCGGCGGAAAAAAATGCGCTACAATAAGATATGGCTGTTCATTTAAATAGCTATCTCTCTCTTCAGTTATCATATTCAGATTGTGATTGCATTGTATACGACAGTGTGCAACAGAGAAAATCAAGAAATTATAATTTTACAGTGTTATTGCATTGAGTGCATATAACGAAATCAGTTTAAAATGGTTCACAAGTATAGCAGAGAGGAACCTATTTGGAATAAAGCATCGTACGTGTTCCAGGACCCATCATCAGAATATTTCATGGTCTCGAACCCGACGAAATTGGAAGTAGCCGCATCGAGCATGTACGGAACTCTACCTCGGATGCCGAAATGTAGACAACGCGGCATGAGCGAAGCTGTCATCCCCGCAAAATACATGACTGTCGGCCGATGTAAATCGTCCGAAGGCGGTAATGCCAAACCAACGAAGAAATCCTTTTTTGCCGGACTAGCGCAAAAGATCAAGAGCGGGAAAGCGCAACCCAATCACAGAATATTGCAATGGTCTCCTAGCGAAGGATATTCTGGAAGTACTAGTAGTTTGATGAATGAAAACTCCCCGCTTTCACAAAGGAAAAACCAAGAGAGGCCACAAAGACTTTGGACCAGAGGTCTAGAAAGCGTTTATGCTAGTCAACGAAAAATAACCTCGTGGAGAACATCGAGTAAATCGAAAAAGATCCCGAATAAAGAAGTTTCTTATGAGTTTGGAAGCTGTTCCTCATCTGACTGTACAACACCAACATCCTCAGCTCCGTCTAGTCCTGAAACTCAACGTACTTTCATGTCCAACAACGCTAAAAGACAGAGAAGGAAGATTGACTCAGATGACACAATTTCCTCTTCGCCATGCAGAGCAGCTTTGCAAGAAATTCCGCATAAAGATAACTTAAATCATTATGAAGAACCTAAAAAGTCCTCCGGAAGCAGAATATTGGTGCTAGGAGCCGAGGGAGTTGGAAAATCAGGTGTGTACATTTATATATGTTGTTCTATTGCAATGTTTTCGTAATTTGTACTAGTTTAACATCCGCCATAGTTGTTGGCTATTTTTAGCCTTTAAACAACGTGTAGTGTAGGTACGCAAAAGTATGTAATAATATATCTACTGAAACCGAGATTATGATTCATACGAAATGATAATTAGGGTCGTTCGATGAAAGATGGTTTACGAACTAACTAGTCTGGGAAGTCGTATATCGATTGTCATATTTAATTATGCGACCCGATGTACTGTTTAGCACTGTCTCCAGCATGTATCACCTGTCCCTCGAGAATTAGAACTGCACGTCGATATTGGGAATTCATAATGCGATAATCGAAGGCGGATAATGTGATTGTATGATAGAACTGGTGCGGAAAATTCTGCGTAATCTACGGTGAAACATATGGCCACCAGTTGGTACATATTGCAATACAGAGGAGATTGGTATATGACTATGCTATAAATCTCCATATAGTCGATAGGGAAGTATATACCATTGTGTGTACATATCATATTCATATTCATATGTGATATGGCTCTACGTAGTTAAACTGAATTTGAATTTTAATAAATAAGATAAGTTATTGAAATGATTGAAAATTTGTCATAAAAACAATACCATTTCCAGAACCAGTTCTGTAATTTTACAACGATTCAATGAAGAGTTGGAAACCACCATAAAAGATTACAAGATAGCGCTTATCAATCGTTATCAATAAATATCGACCGTAATTAATCCATATCGACATTTCATTTCCTGAAAATTGATTCGTGAATGCCGATCAATGCATTTGTCGAAATACCCTTTGTTCATTCAGTAACTTTATTGTTTGCTCATAGCGAGGAATTTAGAACACGATATATTTACTTAATGGCCACACGTTGCATACTTACAATAGAGGGGAAGACCTTTACTGCTATCACAGGGCCATTCACTTATTTACTTAACACGTACCACATTCAGAGATCGCGTGCTATAGAGCCTCTATTCAATGTTCCGGTTATTTCACTTTCTTTAAACAATTCACAGATTGTTTTCGTCGCTTTCTCGACCCGCCTTCGCCCCCAACGACCCCACAAAATTGTTTATCACGATGCTAGCCAATATCACGCACAAATACTGATATACCTTCATACAATATAGTACCAGAGTCCCATCTCCATATAACATACTTTACTTCATACTCATAGAAATGCAATCATTTAAATTACCACTTTCGATTGTGATGTCATATTTATTGTGATTCAAAATTCCTTTGGGGATTTTTGTAAACAACCTTTCTTACCAAATAATAAACCTTAAATTAAATCCTAGTTACAGTATTAAGGTAGGGCGACCCTTACCAAGTGGTAAACACCGATTCCCGTGGGTATTGTTTTAACTTACTGAACGTCATCAAGGTACTTTTAATATTCATATTCACAAATATATTATAATAAAGTCCCAATCGAAAGAGAGCGAAGTCAACAAAATTGTCAGGCAACTGTTTCTTGAGATGACTTTTCGATTTTGCGAAGTGTTTTGAAGAGTGCTTGAACCGTTTAAGTTTGTCCGAGTCAATATCAAAGAAATAATTATGAACGAATGTTTTGGAATGTCATCTCGAATTACTAACCGTATTTCCAGGGCATAACTTGACTGTTATGTTGTATACAGTAATTATATCAGTCGCTTGGTCGATTTCACGAGTGCTTACGGAACTAGATTTAGATATTATTGATATATCGTAACACAACTGTAGCGTAGTGTTTACAATACATTACAATTTGTCGCTCGTACACTCCAATCAGCTACCATGTACCATGAAAACCAATATAGATTACCGTGTAGTACAAAGGAGGATCTTAGTTACCATATAGGTGGCATACTAGTTAAAACATATACAAAATTATATTTAATAAGTAATTTTTTTTCTTTCTATTGCGAAATCATATAATATAATTTATGACGTTTTGCCTTAGAGCCTTAAATTCTTTATCCTAAAAATAGCAAACGAGGTCGAACGGGAATTCATGATGAATTATAATTGCAATAACTATTTCAAAATGCATAATACGCAATATTTCACAATGGTATTCCCGTAACACTCCTAATTGTACTAATTGCATTTTTCAAATTTTAGTATTGCGAAATAGAGACCTTATCTAAATGCTTTATTACGGAACAAATTTAGTTTTACCTCAATGAAAATCCATACTCTAACCCTAATATACATTTAAAAAACACATTTTATGATCCATGTATAATATTCCGACCAGTATGGGTTAATTTTAACCAATTTCGCGGTAAAACACGATATTTCACCCGATCTTCATAAACAACACTAAAACTATGCGGAGACAGCGCAACCTTGGTCCGATATTTAACCAAGAAACGTAAACATTGCTCTCAATAAAGAAACTCGCTTACGATTTTTCTTTCCATGGGCTCTGCACGCAAGCTACCACTGTTGACATTCTTAAAAGTTAATAAAAGTTTAAAATCCTTTCTGTTTTATTTAACTTTTTCTATTTATCTTTCAGCTCTCACCGTGCGATTTTTAACGAAAAGATTCATTGGTGAATACGCGCCTGAAATTGGTAAGTCCACTCCATATTTACATATGAGTTGACAAAAATTATATATATATGGATTATCGGTTAACGATATACAGCCACATTTAATGCCTTTATTTACTAAGACACAGCGCGAACACCCCCTGGACTATACTTTATGTTAAACTAACGAAACTATCTTGTAAACAAGTGAACAAACTCACGTAAACCCCCCTGAACGACCATCTGACATTCTTGAAGCGTTAATACCATACCAAACTTACAAAGCAAGGTTTATTTATAGCTAATGACTTCGTGTAGGCTTTAGGTTCAATATGCGTTGGTCGGCCTACGCTAAAGGAAAATTTATTAACTATGTTATAATATAATTCTTAAAAATATACCTAGTCATGCACTGCATATATATATATATATATATAGCTTTAAACAGCACATATTCCTTATCAAACTTTATAATATTTTCCGCGATCATAATAAGCGGCGTCCACTGTATCACTATAGTGCGCTACTTTCAAACACTGCCCAATCACATAGAATGTATTTACATATTGGTATATAATATTATTTTACACATTATTGCGTAATAATAATCCATATATTATTTCAATTTTAGAATCGGTTTATGATCAAACAATGAACATAGAAGGCAAAGATATCAACGTCAACATCTGGGATTCATCATTGTCGGACTTCTATCAGGTAATTTGTAATTCTATTTATTACAGTTATTATATTAAATATCCAACGTAGATATCATCTACTATGTATATATAACTGTGATGGGTATATGACACCTAAGAATGCAGGGATTTCAGCACGTTGGCACTTGCACGCTATGCGCGTGTAGCAGTGAATAGCTTGTGTTTGGTTTACTGTGCTATGAGATCTGATTCCGTGAGAGTCTATAACTGATTATATCAAAGAAAAACAAAATTCATAAACAACACGACATGCTTACATAGAATGTGTTGGTTATCTGAACAAGTTCAACCAGCAACTCGCAATTTACCGTTCAATCAAAGGATTGACTTTTCGTATTAATAATACATACAACTTTAATATAGATATTGACTGACATTACAGAACATCGATATCGACTAACGTGTGATAGAAAATAACTTTGAAATAAAATTCGTGCGACAACTGCAACTGCAACTGCAACATCACATAAATACTAAAATAACTAATTAATTAACTTGACGGTAATCTGAAGTAAGTAATTAAAATAACTCATTTTAAGCGGAGGGCTTTACGATTTACAGTATTAAATATTACATGAATTGTAAAATGCAAATCCAAATTTTTACTATTAGGCTCATATGGATGATTTCAGGGAGGAATAGAGTATAATCTATCAATTACTATTATTAAATAATTAATATAAATATGGTAAATAAAAATAAAATGAATTTCATCAACTGCGATATCATGTATATTGCGCAATAACAAACAAGAATTGATCTCTAATGACAATATTGTGATAGCCATCACTTTACTAGTTTTGCAAGCTTTTTGCTGCTGGCATTTGCAGTCCCTGTGTTCGCGTTTATCGCAGTCTGCGTCAGACATTGATTATTATTGTAGCTATTTTAAGGCATACGCAGCCGATCATATGATTCGAAGGATCCCAATACAAAGAATCCTTTATCAAAGCTGATATTTAGAACTAACAGACAAATACTTCGCATGTACAAACAACTTCCACACGTATAGTATCGAGCGCAACCACTGTATTAACCAATTACTGACAGCACTCATAACTTTGTTGTTGTATATGATTGTATTGTATAGAATATTGTTTTTAAACAGTTGGATAACAATGAAGGGTGCCTAGGTTTCAATTGTAAAATATATATTAAATTATGACAGTTTGATATTGAAAATACTAAAAAAATGACAGGAATATATTATTGTTATTTCTAAATATATAATATACAAGTTACAATATTTATATAAATAAATCTAACATAAATGGGAATTAATATTGAAAAAATGAAAATATACAAAGTACATATATAACTATAGTAATTAGAAACTAATCCAACTATTTCTATTAAATACCCAATCACCCATATAGTAGTTATATATAAATTTGTGCATTTATATATCTCATAAGGCCACGTCCTCTTAGAATAACCTTTGAGCGGACGTTTTATGAAACGGAATACACTTTTAACAATTTGGTTTATCGCTAGGGGCGATATATCATACAAATGGCAACTATCTGTATGAATTTTAAATCATTGTAACAATAGGGTTAAACTTAGCGTTGGCATAATTTGCCTATCGTATCATATGGTATGTGTAAGCATCCATCAATTTTACTCGGCAGTGCTTCGCGTGCAAACAAACTAGCGATGAAAGTTAAGATAAGGTCGCCGGAGATATAACGGTTTGTTACCGATAGGTATGAACTCGCTCCAATCAACGGCTTAGAAAAAGTAATTTGACACATATACATAAAGATATCATAGAGATACTCCTTCCCGTCTACCACGTTTGACGTAGGCTATATTCCTGTATTACAGTGATATAGGAAAGGGGATTCACAGAAAGAAATCATTTTTTATCAACAGTCTTTCTTACACACAGTAAACATTGAATTACGTCATATTGTGCAACATTCCAAACGGTGTTCATCCCATGAGAAATGAGATGATTGTGGCATTATAAACAGTACTGGGAATTTATCCAGTTACGCTGTCAAATGAACATTCCACAGTGACATTAATCCAAATGGTTTTAACTTGTCTGACCACAATGTTTAATAACAAACGAAACGAGAGTGTGAGATTGAAGGGGGATTATAATGTGTTTGATCACTGTGCTGAAATCACTGTATACTATTGTACTGATTATTGATAGTGGAATATGGGATTAAAGCTTTTGTGTATTTGTATTATTACATTTACAATTGAAATATTTATGAAGACACTCAATGTATCTTTTATATTATTACAGAATTGCAACGACGACGAAACACACAGCGACAGTTCTACGCACTCTCTTTCGTCATCACTTATGTCAGTTACGTCATCTGGTACGTCATCGTGTCACAGATTGTCAAACAGCAGCTTCGAAGACGAAGCAACCACTAACAATAACAATAAACCAAGCGGCGACACAAACCTAGAAAACTTTGCGCCGAGAAAAAGTAAACTACGCGAATCCTTCCATAAACGACTTCGACGCTGGAGAAGCAACGAAGAAAACGAGGGAACAGACGGCGAGATGACGTCATCAAATGACGCCACAGACTCTAATAACACCACGGAAATCGATAGGCGATTGAAATGGGCCGACGGTATCGTGGTCATGTACAGTATTTGTGACAGATCTTCGCTCGAAGTGGCACGTGACATAATTCGTTACGTCAGACGTACGGAAGCTGCCGAAATGTGCCGAATGGGCTCAAACGACACCGTGTCTACCTATCGCAAACCTATTCTGGTGATCGGAAACAAGCTGGACCTGGGACATCTTCGTCGAGTTCAGTCTACGGAAGCGCGGGAACTTGCTTCATCATACTCGTGCAATTTTGTCGAACTATCAGTTTCAGAGAAGTCAGAACCGGTCGCAGAAGCGATGCGTGAACATGTTAAAATTGTTCGTAAGATTTCGAAAAGTTTTCTCAAGAATAAAGGTCGTAAACAGCGATGGTAACTCCATGCTTTACTTTCGCTTTACGAGTGAATGTGTTATCGACTGTGTTTTATATGAAACATTTCTTTTAAAATTTCATCCCGTCTCCGTCAAAATTTTCTTTCGTTCTTAAAAGTTCCTATTTTTTCTTTCGAGTCAACAACCTGACAATTCCAAGTGTCACGTGTCTTTCTTGTTTCAACGGTTTCACTTGGTGGCGCTAAGTTTATTTTTCTTTGTGACGTAACGTCGGTTTATTCTGCCTGAATTATATTGCTTATTTTCTTGACTGTTCATTTTATTTGTTCATGATGGTCATTAAACCACTGTACGCTTATAACATGATATTGGTTTCTTGGCTAGAAAGTTATAATGGGATTCAAAGGCAGGTTATTAATAGCTACTGCAGAAAGATAGGCTTGCAGCGTTCAGTTCTATATCGATTAAAAACCTTACACTTGTTGATTTGTGAGGTGCAACTAATAATTTGACAGGAATGACAGGTGCTCTGAGCGATGAAACTGATAATAACTTTCTGTTAAAGTCAAACATGACCTTTGATTGTAAACAAAATGCATATGTGAAACCGTTAAAGTCGAAAAATTCAGTAAACACTCTGTCTCGGATTTTGTCAGCGTCAATGGAACCGGTCCGAGCTAACCAAAGTCGAGATAACGAGATTTTACTTTTGCATATGCTTCAATGATTTCAACGTTAATTTGTTAGCTTGACGACTACTTGTCATGCCAAATGCTCGCATCTAAAACATTAGGTTCAAGATACGAGATGGAATTTTGACAAATTCTTTCATATGCCTTTACCACCGGAATTTAATATACCTTGAAAGCCTAAGCTTAATATATATGTGTGGCCATACATTATTTCAAAGTGGATTGATAAAACTCATATCAATGAATTGGTAATTTGATAGGATGGTAAACCCCGATTCCAAAAAATCCTTTGCTATGTGAGAAATACTCAGTACAACTACAAACCAACAAGAAAAAAACGAAAATGAGGTCGGGTTACGGCTAAAAATGTGTTATTTCCGACTTTAATGCCTTTTGAAGTCAAAAAAATGCGGCGGAAAAAGGGAACGGCAATGGGTTTCCGTTTTGAGGGTCTCAAGTAAGTCTCTCTGTTAGCAAGAATAAAGTCATGCGTTGTGCGTACGATGCACGCAAAAAATTCGACAAATATTTTGTTTACGACAAAAACTTTCTTCGCTCAGAGAGATCATGTTGTTTCGATCTATACTATCCCATCCATATGACAACCAGAAATCCTTTTACGGAGACCATTGTGATGTAATTGGATGACGTACAATACCCATATTTGAACGTGACTGAGGAGGCGGTATCAAATTATTAAAAGTATTTTTGGTACATCCGCAAAAATGTTTGTAGATGAACAATTAACGATTCCTTCCCTCGTTCACCAAATTTACAAATGTGAATTTAAATATGGATAAATTAGGGTTTTTATTTGTGTAAAACTTCAGGAAAATCCAAAACAACCCCCTCCCGTGCCTATGCCCCCACCTCGGCAATGAATATAACGTAACTGATGTTACACAATACTCAATTATTACGGAATAAAAACAAACTTCGTGAAAACATTTTTAAGGAAAAACAAAGGATTAATATAGGACGCCCGACTGTCTGCTAAGCTTACTTACAGATTGTTTGCATTATTATTACAATATAATTATACAACAATAGGAAAAGTAAAAGATAGTGTTACGGAATAGTTGATAATCGTTTCGATTTATCCAGTCGGATAAGACAAACTGTTATTATGGTTTACTGGGAGAGATGGGACTTGGGAATTTCGAAAGAAATTCCTAATACGCCGAAGACGTTAACCCAGAAATGATGATACAGCACAGGCATTACGTAAGAGACTAATAATAAGCCGGTTCGCAGACGTTGAAGAACGTTGTGCTGCATCGGAAATATAAAGGAATTATAATTTGAAGTTGAAGCGGCGTTTCATTTTCTAATGGTGGGTAGGTCGAGAATGCCCAAATTTATGTGAGATTTCATTATTTACTTGCAACTTGGATGATTCAATTTTAGCATTGCAAACCGCCTGAATCCAGTAACTGCCGTATGGGGATCGTCTAAACCAGCTTATACTAGAAGTCTAATAGACCGCTGGGCTTGAAATGCTAAAAAGGGCCAAGAAGATTCTATGCAAACAAAGATCTCTTTTTTCTGATCTACTTCTTATTGATCTCTTCCTTCCGGTAATGGAACTAAAGATTGACCTAGCTATACGTTACCACAATTCCACACTCACTTGCTAAAAGCAATACTATACCAACTCTAGACGGGGTCACGGGTCAAACCCTAATCTTATAATTCATCGATGATATTTGTTTCAAGTCCCAACACACCCCTTTTGTTCAGTGACCTCCGGTGTCACGCTAAGGTAACAGGATATCTTGATATAAAGTGTCGTAATCTGTTTCAACCGAAACTGAATGCTTTCGGCGTCAAAGAATTTAATTGACGGATCGAATGACGAAACGAAGACTTGTGTGAGATAACATTTGCGGTTTTTACTAATTCTTCCCACAGCATCTATCTCGGTAATAAGTTCAATCGGATTTTCCATTGCTCAACGTTAAGATCTGTCAATACTTTTATTTATAGTATTTCTATTAATATAAACTTGAGATTGAAGATGTTCTCCTATTAGTTTAATTTAATATACACACAATGACATGCAACGGGTCCTTGTACTAATAAACGACTGCGAAAGGTCGGTAGCCCAATGTACGTATTGCTTATCTAGCCGTACATTGTACTTTTACTCTTATATGGATATAGATATATAGTAGTATGAAGGGCTGTAACTAGAGAAGGGTGGAAGGTGTGGTTGCCCCTGAAGGGTGCGCCAAAATTCAATCAGAGACTTGATAGGTTGATAGGTTGATAGGTTGATAGGTTTACGATTTATATATTTCATAGATACGTCATACGACCAGGGCTGGAGTAATATTGCAGCAAGTGTAGCAAATGATGTACTGGCCCTTGTACACCAAATTACAAATTGTCAAATACCGACTACGCTGTTTTACATTTTAATCAGTTAATTTCGCTTAAGAGCTTCTCGTGAGCATTATGCTGTTCTGTACAAAGGTTAACGCATTCTCTTCAATGATTTTCTTAAATCATTCGCAGTCTAATAACAGAAATTAGGTTCCGTGGGTTTGATACAAAAATTATGCATATTCCATTGTGGCAAAATGAGCGATTTTGTGGTGCAATTGAAGAATTCAGCTCATGCATTTGGGATTGTTTTATAAGAATTCTAATTACAGAAAGGAAGGGCTCAGATCGGCGCACACAATCACAGAAGTGTCACATAGCATTCGTTTCTAAATATAGCTCTTTCTGAATTAACCGAACGCATTCTCAGACGTCTTGGACGTATCATTTACTAATCGCGGTCTCGTTCTAATGCTTTAATTGCGGTTTCAATCATTGGAGTGATAGCGCGGATAAACCAGTTCAATTGCCGGGTTATACTAATACATTTCCGTTGAGAGCATGCAATTTCTAGTCCATATGTATCATTAGCAATGTCTGCTCGTAATCCGTTTCTCATTTTATCTAACGATTTACATCACGAGAAATTATGACTGGTTTTCAATACAAAAATTCAATGGATAGAGGAAATGCCATGTAGCCGCACGCAATACAAAAATCATATGTATAGGAATATGATCATCAACTATTACAGGTTGAGAATCTTTCATCCGAAATTTTAAAAAAATTGAATAGAAATGTATATAAACCTATATTCAGGGAAAATACATAAACTTTATTTAGATTGTAAATGGATACCGTGTTTGAACTTGGGTCCCATCACTGAACTTGCTTATTTTTCGGTAGATGGTATCCCTGCTTATGTCACTCTCTGTTTTAGAACCAGTTGCTAGCAAACGAGTATATTCTATGAAAAACAGTGTGGAATTTTAGCGTGTGACATATAGCCCGTCTGTTAGACGTTCCCAAAAGCCCTAAACCACAATTTACACAACGTCTTAATAAATCTGTCACCGATAGAGCATTACCAAATCTTAGCCAGACATTACTTCATAACTTACCGACTCAACAACGTATTGTTCGGACAATATAATAACAAAGGATCGTATACTAGCAACCAGACACAGGCCAATTAAACGTCATATGGCGCGGGTGTCGATCCACTTATCGTAACATACTGCAGAGACCTGCATACTTAGAACTTTTACTGTCTATTCAGGCGCCGAATCGTCTTAACCCCAGAGAAATAACAGAAACGAGCTATGAGATACAAACCCTTTAGTAGTAATATTATAATCATGTGAAAAATGTGTACGTACATTGAATATACCAGGACTACTCAATAGTAATAAATAAACAATGAGGTCTTGTGAACTTGAAAAACATTTCCGAAGAATAAGTGCTAATTCCAGCATTTTATAGTCCTTTTTTTAGTTATACTATATATATTCAGTTAAGTTTTTATTTATCTCAAATAATCCTTTGATGACTTTGCTATTATAACGAGTGACTAGAATTTGAATGATATCAGCTCTAGTTTGTAGTGCGCCAATAAAGGGAGTAGAATTTTCTAGGCAACTAATGATGGTTATACTTGGAGTCAATAGTAATGGGAAATATAATGGTATCGGGTGATGTTATACTGACGTATGATAATGGAGACATGTAATGAAATAATATCATTTCCTAAACATGAGATTTAATTTACCGGTGGAAAATGTTACTATATTAGACTAACATGGAAATATAGGTGAGCTACTATTTTATTCAACACATTCATACTCCAATTCCAAGTGTATATACATTATTACGGTTATTACTTTATATATTATTTACGATAGGACCAATTTTGTATCTGTAGATTTATTTACACGGGCATTTTTATATGCACTGTTATCTCAACCTTCATAGCTAACACCGTAAACGATGCCAAGCAACGAAGAGGCATGTTACATATTTTATACTATTTTAAAAGTGATGATCTTTTTTTCTGAGGATTCACATAGGAATTCATCTTTCTCGTAAATAAGGAGAAGAGTCTAGCAGTATATCAACAACTGGTCTGAAATAACGACTCCATTCAAAAGCCGTTCTATTGTTCAATAACAGACTCGACATATTCGCTTGCCATATCACAACTATTTACGTCCCGCTTCATATCTTTTCCATATAAGGATAACGTCAAATTATATTAGGGAGTTGTTGGTTTACAAACGACGGTAGATGTTTGGATTTCACGTGCTACGGAATATTTGAAATATTTAAAATACTGAACTTAATGTACCTTTACTAATTATCACGCAATCGAATACAGATGACTACTGTTCCGAGACTAAATCTATCAAATTAAATTATATTACTATAAAATTATTAACTCCTATACTTTATATAATACTGGTACTCCTGACTTAACGACATTCCCTTTTAATGAACTGGTCGTAAAGCGGAAACATACTCCTCACCTAATGACCGGTTTCCGTTCCAAAAACCTAATCGTAAAGCGAGCGGTCGGAAAACAAAATCCTCACTTAACGACCAGTATTCACACCAATGAGCTGGGTAATATATATAGGTATAGTATTAATGTCCCCTGACTGATAATGCTTCAGAGTATGAAAAGTTTTCAAGTATCAGTTTATATTTAATTAATTATTTAAATAAAGAAATACGAGAAGATTTCTTATGGATACACTAGAGGTCGTAAGTGTAAGGAACGGTGAAGTTGTGATAGTGTTCGTAAGTACGAGTAGTTGTTAGGTAAGCCTTGCCTTGCAATACATATTACCTCGAATTACGTCATAAAATTGTTGCCGTGGGGTGAGTCGATTTTTGACGTGGGCCGAGGCAGAGCCTTATCAAACAATCGCAACCAACACGTGGAATAATATAACTCGCGTAAAGTAATTAAAGAATATTTTAATCATCATGCTCAATTATTTCGAGATGACGCGGCTGAGTGACGTAGGGTTGAAGAGAATAACCCGAACAAAAATTACTCTGAAAAAAATAGCGTAACGCGAGGTTTTACGCTATGTTAACATTTCTGCTTCTAAGTAAAGCGATAGAATCTTCTAACGATAATTATATTACCTTTTCTAACCATTATACTTTTTAACTTTGAATGTCACTTTACCTATAAGCTGTAAAATGATACTATCTATTTTGTCTGTCGTACTAATACGTCAATTATTCCGCAATATACCCAAGTTGTAACATACATTGATTATAAAGATTGTGCAACTACTCCATTCATAAAATACAAAGTTATACACATGCCAACAATAACAATAAAAACATTAGAATTATGATGTAACGAAGGCAATTTTACCTTTTATCTTCTAATTTTCCTGCATTTGTCCTCTTTATGACGCATTTCTTTGGCAATTATGGCGTTGTTAACCTAATCTATCTTTCTATCTTGCTTTGATGTTACCCTAGTGGTGGTCTTTAACATTCCTACATAAGCAGGTATAATGATGCGCTCTCTAATACTATCAATACCAAATGAAGAAACGAATGTTACACTTGGCGCGCAAAGTTCAAATTTTATCTTAATTACGCGTAGATAGATAAGCGTTGTGACGTCACGATTACCGGACACGGCATATATATACTGATATGGGGATATCAAGTAACAGAATTCTTTTGATATGTTTATGTATGGTCAACATTGTAATTTGAATGTATCACGAGGTCATACGCTGCAATACTCCATGTGTTCAAAATAATGTATAATATTTTAGGGATATATAAAAAAATATATATAGATGCTTATAGACTGTATGCGATACAATATATACATATGTATAGACGCATATTACAATTTCTTACTTACATAAAATATTGAACTATGGATAAACTGCATAGTTGCTTCATAATAGTTTATGCAACAGTTAATGATTTGAAGTATATGTGAGGACGCAAACTTCAGTTTCCGTCCTGGGCACAATGCAAAGCTTGCTACAATCGTGGTCACTGCCTATATTACTTACACATGACGCTGTGTTTTACCGCTAGTATATATAATTTGGAAAATTTCCCATGACGTCATATTCATATCATTGTAAACCGCTGATAAGGGATCGTGATTTGCGATGTGTATTTTTGCCGGTTAATAAACCTTCAATTCATGACGCAAATTGATTAATTGTATCGCGATAATAGATTTATAATGTAATCCCACCTATTACCAGTCGACCATCCTTCTCACAACTATATTTAATGAATAAATCCGCTTGTTTTTGAATTCGCATGGCCGTTGAAAAGGTCAATTTTTCGAACCCTCCATCACGATTTTAAATGTCATTGACAGGCGCCTAAGGCCAACAGTTGTAAAAAACATTGTACAGTAATAATAAAATGCGGTATAGCGAAAAGAAAGGCCAAGTGAGGAAGGCAATAAAATATGAGAATAACAGGGAAGCGAAATAACTTATAATTACCCCAGGAGCTCGTGCACTATAAAACACTATATCGAAACTTTAGCTCCCGGGCTTCAAATCCTATGTAGGCCAGAAATGGGAAAATGAGCCTTATATGACCTATGTGTTGTACTAAATGTCTGAAATAAAGGACTATTTTTACTACAAATTCATGGGATTATTTACATGGATTATTTAACAAATGCACGTACCCATTTTAGCAAGAGGCCGAGTCCTGCTAGAAGGCCCGCTCAACCAATATGCTAATATCTAGCATTGAATTAATACTAGCTCAAGTAAAACTACGTGTTTTCTAGGAATAGATTCAAAATTTCGATATTTTGAAAGGTCTGATTTATTTATAATTAAGTGATCGATGCGTCGACAAGAATTTTATATTCGTTGACCTATGTCAAGAGTGTGAAAAGGTGAAAAACAACTCAACATACCATACGTGTCGCGAAAACCGAAAAAATGCAAAACGCTCTAATCCGTGTCACTATGACAAGTTTAACAAGTAAAAATGGGCGTGCACGGCTACAATTCCACTAAAACCTTGAATGGAACTGTTGATTGTGAATAAATAGATCGATATTGACGTCATTAACCAATATTGTCATCTCATAAAGGGTTTGATTCATTGGGTCGAAACTGACGACCAGCGCGACGCCTAAAAATGCATGTTTATGACGAAATGGAAAAATGGATAAGTTCCCGCCTTGTTGTAGAGCATGCTTTATGTTTATGGTAACGTTGGGTATACATGCAATTTTTGCATGGCAGTGATATTAAGTAGTAGTATATATCAGGTCATACACAGGGATGGACAGGGCAATAATAGATACAGTCATAGTCATGCTACCTATAATTGGTGATGTGTGAAATCGATATTTATCGAGAATCAAAAATAGATTTGTTGCGCTCATTGCTGTTCTATTCCACAGGCTTGGGGGGGGATGTGGGGCTTATAGGCCTAGGATTTCACTGGGAGTACTCCCATTAGTCAAGGAAAAAAGGGGCCCTTTGGTCAAGAATATTGATATCGATTACAGAGTGAACTTGTACAGAGATGCACTTATAATAGATTCAAATAATACTATAGTACCTTCAAATAGCACTAATTACAAATTAATGAGGATTTTGAAAAATGAGGGCGATATTTGCATCCATGTCAAGCACACTGACATCGTCTGAGATTATCTATCACTAGAATCACGAACGAAATCCCATCGACTCCAGTTTTTACATACGGTAAATCCTGAGTATTGAAAATACCTTAGAAGGGTCGATTCTATAAGATTAAGTTATACATGAATATTTTTGTGAATAAAACCAAGTGCTTTCTTAGATTTCATTCACTCCTTATTTTCAATTTTACTCCAAACTATTATATTCAATAGCTCAGACAATCCCGGAACATATATATATAGCCTGCAGAGTAATTGTGGCACTATATTTTTTATTGAACCGTTCTCATTACATTATACCGCATGTAATCATGCTTCATTTTGGCTATATTTCGCGCTGAACAGACGAAGTATTAATTTTAAGACTCGAGCTGATTTTTTCCTTTAAAAACTGTCATGCAACGATTACAATGATTTCAAGTAATTACCCGCAGGGGTAAATTTGGCATCGTACGTGAAGCTTAATATAGTTGATATACATCGGAAAATAGCTTAACTATTAATAACGTACATCAGAGATATCAGGTTCTATATTCAACTCTATTACAGTACAAGTACATTGCAATATTCTCATTTAGTAATTTTCTCCATTGAGCCACGTCGTTTTTGTTCGGTAAAAACTATATTACAATGTACCTAACTTAGCCTAACTTAACGAATACCATGTACAACCAATGTACTATCGACAATCTTATAATTACGTTTGGTCAGCACCTTTCAAATTCAAATAGTACCCAGCCATCTTACAAAGATTTACCATTTTCGGATCAACTTGAGAATTGTAATCCCAAGATATCCCACCTGAGGGATCACCAGCTGACATTGTGTGAATTAAAACTTTTGAAACAGAGGTTACATTCAGAATACGACTATATTTACAACAGCATTTAACAATGGTTTTACTCCTCATTTTGCCTTATACTTCCATATACAGCTCCTTTAGCTGTCGTTCAAACTAATTTTAAATTAAGCGAGACAATTTCTTCACAACTACGTCATTTATTTCGCATCACTACTGTGAACGAATGAAAGATTCATGAACACAAACTGAGAACAGAATAATAATAATTACAAGGTCATTCACACCTTACAGTCGAAGGTCAGATGTCAATGGTGTCGCTAGGTCATCGAACATTCACAGCTACTTGAGCTGGATGTCAAATATCGTTTCCATCTACGTTAAACTTGCTGAACAATTTTCACTCTGTGGGTTCATGTGTCAAGGTTCAAAGGTTTACATATATACAATACGTGTTCGGAATGTGTTGAATGTGCGGCTGAAGTTACAGGTTACAAGAGAGCTACTTATACGATGACGGTGAATTTTAATAAGCGAATCGAATAAAGGTCGGCTTTATGAAGAATTATATGCCTTATGAGAACGATTGCAGTCAAAGATGAGCGAATGAATGAACTATCTAAAAGATCACAAATTACTAACTTCCAGGTGTTCTATCTTTTACGTTTTAGAACTTCATTATTTGTCGTTAAAAAATGAGAGGGAAGGAATATTAAATAAGATAAATAGAGGAACTTTAGTCAAAACAAAAACGAAAATTATAAATGATGACATCTCACGTGTGTGGATTCTGGAAAATTTAAGCCTCGCAGGCCAAGTTTAACACATTTCACAACACAACACCTTTCCGAATTTTTAGTGCCTTTCCCCAGGGCCGGATTTACCCATTTGTGGGACCTAAGCAAAACTCCTCATTGGACCCATGAATTTATAGAATTGTTTCCATGTTTCAATAATCAATATATATGTTATAATAAAGTAATTATTTTGCAATGACCGAATGTTATCAAATATTACATAATATTCTGATGTAAGAAATATGAATTTCAACACAATGCAATACATCATTACGAAAAATTAAGTTCAGTGAGCCCCTAGATACCGGTGAACCCTAGGTCAATGGTCTACTTGGCCTATTGGTAAATCCAGTCCTGGATTTCCCACCATTGTGAGTTATACCCAACTTTTTTTCGTTTTAAGTCCCCTGTAGCATGTTTAGGAATCTACTCTACTATAATAGATCGCTGCATCTTCTAATACTATTCATTATTCTACATTGACATGTTACGTCTATGACCTATCGAGACATTACTAGCGATAGATTGGGTTTTGCCAGCTTCAGATGGCAATTTTTCACGTTGTATATCACTTACGAGATTATTAAACGCGACTGACACTGGTTCGAATCCGTCCGATACAGATACTTCCGTCGCTTGACATCCGTAGGTACGCGCAAAAGTTACCAACTCACAAAACTCAACCGCCCTCCGATGGCCGAGATCCATCTTGTTTCCAAGTAGGAGAATGGGAATTTGACAAAAGGCAGATGTACTGGAACCTTCACTCGATCCACTGTTTATGCGACCCGTGACATCTTCCTCCCAAACCATATGTCCTCTTACGTAACGTACTACGTCGCGTATGACGTCAAAGGATGACGTATCACAGATACTGTATACTAATACAAGACCGTCTGTCCAAGAGAGGCGACCTTGCATGTCAGTGTTGAAATCGGGATCCTCTTTTTTTTCGTACGAGCAGACTTCTTTTTTATCGTGCAGGCATTCCTCTTTTTTATTGTTATTCACTACGTCATATTCCTTTTTCTTTTTTCTTAGTTTGTTTTTTATCTTGTACTTCTTAGCTTGTCGCTGTGTCTGTTTGTCTGTCGCGTCGTTCTTTTGTCTGCTACACTTTTCTTCTTCGGTACCGCTGCTGTAGGAGAAACGGAAAGTGGCTGATGACGTAGACGAGAGGGATGACGTACTTGATGACGTCAGAGAAGAGGAGGATTCTTGCAAAGTGTAACTTTTACAATCGTCAGATTCCGAATTATGTCGAGATTTCTAGAGAGGAAAGGATCTTCGGGTTAAGAATATCGATTTCGTCTTTTATGATTAGTAGACACGAGATAAGCAGCTTGTGATTCTAACAGACAAATATTTCGAGGCGGTAACTTGCTATATACTTGACTATGAGTCGAGTTCGAGTTCGAAAATTTACAACTCGACTTGAACTCAAAATCGATTAATACTCAAGACTCGTATATACGGTAGTATACAAGTGACAATAAAATTACTGTGCTGTATCTTCCACACCCCCCCCCCCCCCCCCCCTCCTGTTTGTCAACCAAACACTTCTCAACGCCACAC
>QRAM01000607.1:0-45176 GCA_013436055.1 Halocynthia roretzi | reverse complement strand
CCCTCCTTTTTATGGCTTATTTTGCGTAGTTTTTATTGCGGAATGCGTTAAAACGTATTATATGTACTTTGGCATCGAAATAACACTAATTCGAGCAAAAAATATTTTTATCAAAAAAGGTCGATTTTTGACAAAAACACAAGGCGATAGCCTTGGAGAAAAGTAAAAAAATGGAATATTTTTCATTTTTTTCCCTCCTTTTTATGGCTTATTTTGCGTAGTTTTTATTGCGGAATGCGTTGAAACGTATTATATGTACTTNTTCGAAAAAACACTATTTTGAGCAAAAATTATTTTTTTTCAAAAAAAGGTCGATTTTTGACAGAAACACAAGGGTTATAGCCTTGGAGAAAACTAAAAATAGAAAATATTTCAATTTTTTTTCCTCCTTTTTTATGGCTTATTTTGCGTAGTTTTTATTGCGGAATGCATTAAAACGTATTTTATGTACTTTGGCATCGAAAAAACATTATTTTGAGCAAATTTTTTTTTTATCAAAAATAGTTTAATTTTCGACACAAGGCTATAATAGCCTTGGAGGAAAGTAAAAAAATGTAATATTTTTTAATTTTTTATTCCTCCTTTTTTACGGCTTATTTTGCGTAGTTTTTATTGCGGAATGCGTTAAAACGTATTATATGTACTCTGCCACCAAAAAAACACCATTTCGAGCAAAAAATATTTTTATCAAAAAAGGTCGATTTTTGACAAAAACACAAGGGTATAAACCTTGGAGAAAAGTAAAAAAATGGAATATTTTTTTTAATTTTTTTTCTCCTTTTTTATGGCTTATTTTGCGTAGTTTTTATTGCGGAATGCGTTAAAACGTATTATATGTACTTTGGCATCGAAATAACACTAATTCGAGCAAAAAATATTTTTATCAAAAAAGGTCGATTTTTGACAAAAACACAAGGCTATAGCCTTGGAGAAAAGTAAAAAAATGGAATATTTTTCATTTTTTTCCCTCCTTTTTATGGCTTATTTTGCGTAGTTTTTATTGCGGAATGCGTTAAAACGTATTATATGTACTTTGGCATCGAAATAACACTAATTCGAGCAAAAAATATTTTTATCAAAAAAGGTCGATTTTTGACAAAAACACAAGGCTATAGCCTTGGAGAAAAGTAAAAAAATGGAATATTTTTCAATTTTTTCCCTCCTTTTTATGGCTTATTTTGCGTAGTTTTTATTGCGGAATGCGTTAAAACGTATTATATGTACTTTGGCATCGAAAAAACACTATTTTGAGCAAAAAATATTTTTATCAGAAGTAGGTCGATTTTTGACAAAAACACAAGGGTATAGCCTTGGAGAAAAGTAAAAAATGGAATATTTTTTAAATTTCTTTCCTCCGTTTTTTTATGGCTTATTTTGCGTAGTTTTTATTGCAGGATGCATTAAAACGTATTATATGTACTTTGGCATCGAAATAACACTCTTTTGAGCAAAAATTTATTTTTTTCAAAAAAAAAGTTCGATTTTCGACAAAAACACAAGGGTATAGCCTTGGAGAAAAGTAAAAAAATGGAATATTTTTCTAATTTTTTTCCTCCTTTTTTATGGATTATTTTNTTTTTTTTTATTGCTTGTTTTGCGTAGTTTTTATTGTGGGGTGCGTTAAAACGTATTTTATGTACTTTGGCATCGAAAAAACACTATTTTGTGCGATTTTCTTTTTTATCAGTCGACACCGCTTAATACACCTCGGGTCAGGCGATTTTGGATGTAATAAGCGGTGGTTGTATTAACCGATGTTTACATATCAGTGTAGTTGTGTTACATTATATTCTACGCCAGTACAATCCTTACGGTACGATCCGTATCAAATTTAGCCTAAGTCTAAGACTGTTCAAGCCCTAGCTGGCCATCGGGGAACATTAAAAAAGGTACAAATAGTATACAACTATAATCTTAACGCATACCCAATTAATGCTACATACATACAACAGGCTTCAATATATAAACTTACATAATTTTTGAGAATCTCAGGAAGTAGCTGTATATGCAATATGGAAAAGAGCAACAATTTTCACCAACTGATACTGATTTCATATTATCATCATAAGGGTTAATATGAATATGAAGCTAGAATAAGTAAAGCACGAACGGATTACTGAAACATTTTTATAAAACGTAATGTAATAGAGTGTAGAAAAACATCCCAGAAAATGATTCATAAGGATAGTAATCTAAAATTCTGAATAATGGAGCGCAGGGGAGTATTTTTCCAGAACAACATGCTATATGGCGGGTAATCAAAGTAACGATGGGAAAAAACTTTTGCTCCACTTAGTAGTAAAATTGTAAACTTTCTCTTTCATCAATAGATAAAATAAAGAGGTTTCAATTTCCTTAAGACAAAAACAAATATTGTGTCCGGGAATATATATATATATATCGGTTCACTTCATGAACAAAATGGCATTGTTAATACTTGATTCAGATTGTACGGAACTGTATTTTGATCACATGGCATACACAATAACATGTTCATGAGGTGCATTTCAAAGGCGCCTGAGAATAGATGATATACATATAGCCATATAACATATTCAGAAAGACATCTGAAACACTAAAGGTAGAGGCGTACATTTCATACACTAGCAAGCTATTGAATTTATAATAGTGATAATAATACAACATTCTGGATGCAGGAAATGGAAAATTAGCTATCTTAACGAAGAGTGAAAAAGATTGTCCTTGATTAGCTATACCAGGGCTTCCCAAACTTTTTTGCTTGTGACCCCTTTCAATTTATTAAAATTTCCCGCGACCCTCCATGTTTGACAGTGACAGTTCAAAATATACATTTTATATATTTCATTGGAACAGTTAAGTCTTAACTTCTAGTACTCGAGAACAAACAACAAACAAACGTTTATTCAGATTAACACTACTGAATTATTCAGTGTGATGGGTGCAACTGCTTTTTGTTTCGTAGCAAGTCAAACCATGGCTCAATGCTGGTCTCAATGCAGTTACTGGTACGCGTTTAACTATGTAACAAAGTCGCACTATAGTGGTGTTCACGTAGCGTCTACAACTCAGTTAAGATTTATATTTTGCACTAGTTTTAATAATCGCGTTTCGAAAGTCAGAAAAAGTACAATTTATATAGATATAGTACTTGGTGTGAAATTGGTGAACTCTGTGCGACCCCTTAAACTCGTCGCGCGACCCCCAGTTTGGGAAGCCCTGAGCTATACAACGCTTTCATTTGATACCAATCGCAGTTAGAAAATTATTATTTAAAAGTCGGAAACAATGGTAAATTTTCAGTTACAATTCCTGATGTGAATTACATATCACAATGAATCATTTGTCTAGTCAGTATGTTGATAAAGTTCGTCCTATATAAATTTGATCCCCGTATCCCCGAAACATGAAAAAACGGTGTTACAAAATTGCTATGATTAATGACATTATAACACACATGCTCATTGAATATGGATAAGTTGTAACTAGGGATATGCCTTACAGAACAATTAGGTATCACACAATAATTCTAAAGTTCAGTTTTGGATCTAGAATTTCGAATATTATTTGGGAATTGTGCTTTATATTAAGTTATTTGTATATGCTATTTCAAATTGTGTGATTTATTACTCCAGTATTTAAAAACTAATACAAACTTAAAGCTGTTGAGGCAAATGTCATCAAAATGGTTATGAGCAATCTCTTTGTGAATAGGGACAATAATATTTTCTAGAAATCTCTGTGGACCATTCGTATCTTCAGATTTGCTACTTCAAAAAACAAAATGTGTATATATATACTCCCTCTTTGGACCCAACGGGCCCATACAGTTGTGATGTCAAATTCAAACATTGTAATAACATTCCTAACACCATGATGAAAAAACCCTGAAAGTCGATTTTCAATTCCATGGGTATGTCAAATAATGCCTTCTATATCTTATACACAAAGTTCAGAAATTAAGCAATTTTAATAAAAAATTCTCAATATTCTACTGGAGTGAGGTGGGTGTATATGAGCATGGGTCTTATAAACCATCAAATATGGTAATACGTTCAAAAGCTGAATAATATTTGAATCTAAATTCCGTAGCAGGCCATGGACACTATTAAAACAGATCATTTTAAACCTAGGTAACATGCACTGGATGTGAATAAACAGAAAGGTTGTGTACACAGGTGAATATAATTGAAGTATTTCACTTCGATAGAAACTTGGTAGCTATTATCAGTGGCAACGTTAAAGGACACCCAGCATCTACGAAAGAGTATGCGATATTCACAGCGGAAAAATAGCACGGTTAAAAACTGAGCAAAAATAAACCCGACAAGACGTATAGACCTTTTCGATAAATGCAGGTCACACAGGGAT
Source organism: Halocynthia roretzi (assembly GCA_013436055.1). Taxonomy (NCBI): domain Eukaryota; kingdom Metazoa; phylum Chordata; class Ascidiacea; order Stolidobranchia; family Pyuridae; genus Halocynthia; species Halocynthia roretzi. The sequence goes on along the minus strand of QRAM01000607.1, from coordinate 40,826 downwards.
GACACTAGATAACAGTGGAAGTGTTACCGTGGATACAATACATGAGCAATGTGAAATTATAAAAAAGGCGAGTTGGATCTATATTTCATGATAATTTTGCTATTGGGTTGATTCATAAATGAAGTGAAAAATTAAAAAACAACCTTTACATGCTTAGCATATAGAACAGCTGCAAATAGGGGCTTTTCGAAAAATGATTAATAACATTATTGACGAAACCAACAATTCACACAGCTGAAATTCAGCATAAGGAAAGGTAACATGGGTCATACACAGAATTAATTTCAACACATTTCACATGTGGCAGTAATACATAATATTTCAATATATTTTTTGGTGAGGAAGCATGAACATTATCAACAAAACTGCAAATTTGCTGTTGTTCAAATAAAACTAGAATTACATTAAACACTTAGGAAGACGTTTTTGTAGGTTTGCAGATCTAATGACATTCAATTCACAAATTTCCAGAATGTCCCACGTTAAAATTTGCAAAATAAATCATCAAATGAAGGAAATGTGGACGATGCTCGGGGCATATTTATTTAATACCTAAAATTAATTCATCACCAACTTGATAGTAATTTAAAAATAAGTTTTACCCTGTTCGTCATTCTGCAACCTTTCACTACAAGACATATAATCATTCTTAAGATCAAAAATGTTGGAATGCATTGACTTTGATGTTTACTTTTGAATATGTATTTATTATCTATTTCAAGTTCGAGACTTTACCTTTGCTACATATTGGCTTTCAACACCGTTCATAGAATTTCCTGATTCAAAACTCTTTTGGTTTGCAAGTGATTCTATGGTATACTTTGCTATTTTAATTTCACCCAACTTTATAGTGATCTAATACATTGTAGATGTCCAAAGGCGGTGAATTACATTCTTTTTGGCGATATGATATACCATAACCCTATCTATAGATGACATCAAAAAGTTGCACGGCAACAACTCGAATGCATACCGTTCAACAATACTAGATTTCACTTTTCGAAGTATGACAACACTCGACCAATTGGTATGCATGTTGTCACATGAACAAATCTGATCACATATAAGGTGCAAATAGGGTGAGTTGCAAAAAGCGTTAGGCTATATTAAAGGTAAGTATCTTACTACTCAGTAATATAACAGTGAGATCCAGCATCCAGCATCCAGCATATACAGTATAGTACATATACATCAGTTGAATCCGCTCAATCCCAAAACTGAAGCCCTAGAATAATATTCTTAATTCATGATTCAAACAATACAGTTCTGAAAACAATGTCATACGAGATGCTCTGAGCTAGCTAACTCTTTCGAACATCATCACATCATCACACAATATATATAAATATACCACAGTAGGCTCGCGTCTTACACTGGTCCACATTAAATGCACATTACATTATATGTGCAGGCATGAAAAATCTATTTTTGAACGTCCACGTAGCAGTGGTTGGACTCACTTTTTAGAAACTGGCTCTCTAAACTTTACATCCCAAAATGTTTTGTTGATGGAACTCAGAAAGAAAAATATGCATATTGTGCTGGATAATGGAAAGTTTTGATTTAGGAGAAATTCAGGAACTGCAAACTTCGTAATTTCTGTAACCGGTGTGAACCAGTCAACTCCACCAACTATCAAGCAGGTTTAACTACATTGCTGTTCAACCACTGTACATTAATATTTAATGCACATATTGCTCAGTAACACCATGTATCGAAATGTCGTTTTAGGTTTGCTACGTTTAGTCTATGTAAGTTGCGAGTCTACTGTGGTATTCTTTAAGGGACGGACAGGTGACTCTTTAGGCAAGATGATGCAGATCATCTCATCCATTTGTCCCCATCGGTAGTTACAGAATATTTGACGAAAGATATAATAGAAGGAGTTGATATAGTTAATCTTCACGTCGCATTTGCACAATTGGCCCAGCTGAATATTTTTCCGTATGAGATCGTGCTCTGCTTACAGATATAAAACCGAGTCCAGAGTGCGTGATATAAGTATGGACTTGCTGTCATTGCACTATGAAGCTTTTTACATTATAAGGCTATAGACACCAATTGGCGCAAGTGTGCGTCCATTTCTAATTATTTGATTGAGCAGGACGAGAGTAAACAACACCTGTCTGCTCTCTATCTTCTCAAATGGCTTCCGCTGGAAGAATAGGAGAATGCCTCGAAGTGCGGTTTACTTATGTCATCGATTGATGCAGCTAAAAACAAAGATTATTTAGAGTTTAGCATGTGAAAATTTGGTTGTTGGACATTATCTTGGGCATCAAAAGTTTCTTGCGGCCAATTTCTAATGCCAAATTTATACGGTAACATCTTCTTACAGGTACGCAAATTCTACGATTAGTATTCTTACACCAACATTTTCTTCAGGTCCATTAATCTTATGAAGTATTCTCACAATGACTATTTCATACTTATCCGTAAATCTCACGGTTAGTATATTTATAGGGACAATTTCTTACTGCTCTAAATCCTATGTAGTATTTCCACTACGACTTACGAAAGCTACCTTTTCTATAATCCATCCCATATTATCAGGTGTTGATATAAAAAAATTGTCAGATTTGGTAAATATGTTTATATACAAATCACTGAAAAGTGATTTTTTTACGATTTCTGACCTTAATTATCAGGTGTAATTTTTTTACAGTTCAAGGCCATTGGATATTGTTTAACATGCTGGCTTAATCAATTATTGTCAAAATCTTTAACTAGCTGTTAGATTTCACTACTATTCATGAACAAAGATACTTGAAATACTGAGGATAATATTTGCATTGATACAAAAGTAAGCAAGCTCAAATTTTATGTCAATAAGTAAGAAAGTAGTGAAATGTAGCGAACAGCTACAATCTGCCGCAGCTTAGAAACAGAAGTATTATATATATTGTTTTGAATTTCAATAGGGTTCCCCACATCAAAAAGATAAAATGTACCGTCGCAAAATCTTCTGACAATTTCCTGCATGTGCAGCCTACCTATACATCTCTGCTTTGCTTTACTGCAGGACCACTTGGATTATCTATCGTTTCCTTATCGGTGCCTAGTTTTAATTCCATAATGGGTAAAGAATTTGTACTTCAAATATGATGGATTTTGCAACCCAAATATATAAATAAAAAGTGTAAGAAAATGTATTCTCGAAATTACCTATGTTGCGAAGCCTACTATAGGAAATTATCATGTAAGAAATAAAATGGAAACAAATTGTGTAAGAAAATGTCTCTGTAAAAATTTCTGATGTAAGAAATTAAAATGTCAGGAACTGTCCGTAAAAACTTGCATTATGTAGGAAAATGTAGTAGTAAGAAAGTGTCTTAACATATATTAAAATAACATCCATTAAAATTTGAACTTAATGAGTTCAAAATGTTGGTTGTCAGAAAAATAATGTTACAACTAAAGAAACAATAACACTTGACACGAGCACTACATGTCACGAGTGAATTGCTGTTAATAGCGGAGAAGGTGACAAAAAAAAGGGTGCACAGCACTTTGGACGGTGCACGGCAGAGTATTGTACTATATACTATACTAGCATGAATTGTATTGAACTATATTGACATGAACACTAATTCTGACTTTGGGAGAGTTGAACAATAATAAACGAGAGCAAATTAACGAATGCGTATGATTGCTGTATGAGGCGTATGATGCGCATGATGCATATGGTGCGTATATTGTACAACTACCAAGTAATATGGAAAATAAAATTTTAACCATGGAAGAGACTCACATTGGTCTGGAGGTGTCAGTTCAACTGGCTGGGCCGTGAATTCTTCATCGAAGTAACGTGTGTCCGTCGCATTTGCCACTTGAGGTTTGAATGGTGGCGGAATCTTAAAATATTTAATACAAGCCTGCTTAATCCATAGACGGCAAGGAATCAGTCAGAAATGGCTGCTGATGGTGTTAAGCATGTTGCCTTTCCCTACTAAGACCGCCATACTTAGGCAACTTTTTCAGTGAATTTTTGCCAATTCTGTCTACATTTTTTATCTACAACTCCCACAAACAAATATGAGGTACATAATTTTCTGAATATCATAAGCACTCTAGTATAATAAGCACCGAATTTATGACATCCATATAGCTGATAAACTTCTAAACCCATGTATGATACACACCCCCACTTTGAGTCTGAACTTGAGTCTGTGTGATCAAACGCACCTATTAAATAGCACTTCCCCTCACACCCACAAGCTATCAAACACAAGAATGTATAGACACGGTAAATGTTTAATTTACATGTGGCAGTCAACATGCCCTGCAGTTAACTTGTGCCACGATGTTGCGGTTTCACAATTACCATTGAAGTGAGGCTGAAAGCGTTATATATGACGAAGCATAAAAACGTCGAGATCAACCACAAAGCATCGGCAAAACGGTGCAACTTGATCATGGAGCAATATCAGATTTAGATTCGACATTGTGTGTTGCATAAATAAATAGCAGGTATATATCTTAGTATGTCAAATACTATTGCAATTGTTGAAGATACTGATCACACCTTGTTTCGTATTCTTACATAACTGACATCACGAGCGTTTAAAAATTGGATCATGAGAAAAAATTATGCCTTTGTGAATTTTCCTACGGCACCTTTATATCAACAGTAAAATATGCACTACAGTTGAGATTGCTGAGGTCAATTAGCGCCTTATTTGAAGACTATTCCGACCACTATTTGCTGTTCGTCACATCTTGTGGCAATATTAAGCCATTTCACTAGCGTTGAGCAACTCACGATTATTCAATAATTTTGAAGGCAAAAAATGAGTGTTATACTACGTTACGGTAGTCTAATCACTTATATGTTTACTAATTCCAGTCATATATAGCTGTTACACAAACAAGCAAGTACAAACTAACCTGTCTCCTCAGCAAAACTTTCCAGTCTATCGAGGCGAAGAAGCTGTGGCTCATAACTTCTTGTGCATCGGCAGAACTGCTACCTAATCTGAAATTACAGAATAGGGAATGATAGTAAGATGGTGGCGAATAATAGTGTCAGGATAATTGACATCCTGATAATGTTATTCTCCAATGAAGAGCATTGTCAACAGTACTGAATCGGGCTGAAATAAAATTAGAGATGAACTGAGCGAAGACTCTGAACCCGATGAAGAAATTAGTGCCAATAATAGTACAGTGCATAAGGCACCTATACTGACTACAATACACTATAATGACACAGACATTGTTGATAGGCAAGGGTTTTCATTACTGATTTCAAAACTTTGCAGCATTTCTTCTGAACAGTTCACATGCTAAAAGTTTACTACAAGTCTCTCATAATGCTCCAAAGCAATAATATTGTGAATGAATTTTTTATACCTTTCCATTGGATCTTTTTTAAGTAGAGCACTAAGTAGACTGCGTCCATCTTCCGATAACATGCTCGGGAATTTGAGATCTTCCATTAATATTTGTTCGAATAGAACCTCATGATCGCGGGAATAAAACGGTAAACGACCACACATCATCTCATACATGACGACTCCAAGACCCCACCAGTCGACGGATCTTCCGTAATCATTGTCTTCAAGCACCTTGTGTGAAATAAAAATAGCAATTCAATTAAGTACAGGGAATTCCAGCCCAATGTTATATTTTAGATTGTGTGACTATTCCAAAGTCGTTCTTGCTTTAGGTATGGTGGTTTGTAATTTATTTTAAAATTACGTAGATTTGTGTCGCAATATATTGAGGCAATAATTTCAACGATCATATGAGCCAGCCCACCCACTTACTTCCTCACTCCTTGGCCAAGGGACACAAACAATACTAATAATTTTTTGTAGAAGGTAACTCGTTCAAATTTTATTGTTCTCCCGGAAAGCACAAAAAATAAAACTAATGAAACAAACCTCAGGAGCTAGGTATTCAGGAGTACCACAGAAAGTTTTTGTTGTTCCTCCATAAGTAATCTCTTCTTTACAGAGGCCAAAGTCAGTTATTTTGATGTGCCCTTCACTATCCAATAGTAAATTTTCAAGCTGCAATGTACAGTAAAGTATAGTTGAGAAAAATCTGTTATTACAACCAAAAAAATGTAAAAAAAAAATTCTATGGTTACATTAATCATTATCATGTAAAATTTCATTTTCCTAATCTTTCTTCCCACAACTTTTGGAATAAATGCGTTGGATAATATTTCGTACACATGTACTCCGTTTAAAGCTGCCCTGCTTCGTGCTGTTTCGCTATAGTGTTCATTGGCAACTCAAAGAGAGAAATATTACCGGTCTTAAATCAATATCAAATAAGTCAAGACTCATGAATCATTTCATTTGATATGGTTAGTTAGTCACCCTCATAAATTGCATGTACATTCAATATACATTTTGTAGTTCATAAGAAGAGCGACCCAGCCATGCCCAGGTAAGCCTCGACATGTTTGAGCTCGTCGATACCATGCAGATATTATCCCGATTCATGGTTGTCCACCGGTGTATATGTCCAAATATCCATTTCCAGCAAACACCCTAGCCCCAGACCAATGTTTTGTTTGTAATTGTATTATTCTCAGATGCATAGTCACAATTTTCATATTGACCCCCATTTAACACTGATTTACTTGGTTCTATTATCAGGAATGCATCTTGAGCATTACGTGGGGGAGTTTGGAAAAAAACTATTAGGATTTGTATGGTATTGGCCTTAATTCAGGGTGGAGCTAGGTTATTTTGCATTTAGGATACGTGATTACAACTTAAAGAAAAAAAAATGGATATTTCCGTTTGCCAATCAAACGACATTACATCAAATTAGGTTGCGCTGAGAATAACTGACAATGCGGCATTATGGATATGGTATGCACGGCCCAACATTCCCAACATTTAGTACGAGTAACGAATATTCCACAACAAAATCCTTGTGAGATTTCTTCCTGTCACAATTATTCCTAGACCCTTTATGTGCACGATTCTCCTACTACTAGGACACTTGCAGATTGGAACAAGATTGATCAATGTTCAATTGATGATACTATGGTTGTGATACAGGCTTCAGTGATGTATGAGGTATGGCTACCATACCTTCAAGTCACGATATATAACACTTTGCTTGTGTAGATAATCGAGCGCCGACACTATTTCTGCTCCGTAAAACCTCGCCCTGTCTTCTGGAAATACTCGGTCTCTTGATAAGTGGAAGAAAATCTGAAAATATAGTAATAAAATAATAATATAGTCATTACTAACAAGTTGATATTTCAGCCGGCTCCGTCTGCTGTTGGTCACGGAGGAAAACAGACAAACAACGATAACCCATTGGGGTGCAGCACACTGCATCGTCTGAGGTTATCTATGTCACCACACCTCTTCAGGTTAAAATAGCCTAATTCATGTCACTTTGACTGTACTAAATTTGAAAAATCATAAAATTTGAACTTGAACTTGAACTTGAACTGGCAACTCGGGCTGTTCACTGCTTCGACGAGAGATTTGCACATATTGATTTGGACACGTTTGCGAATGCTTTCAGTCGCCGTGATGGCAGTAGCACTATGTTCACACTTAATTTTTCTACTAATATGTACTCGAATACTTATTGTAAGTAGCAATGTCTTCGAGGGGAAGCCGTGAGAGAAGAAAGAAAGTGCATCTTAGTGTAAGTCAGAAGCTAGACTTAATTAAATTGCTTTCACTATGGTGTTTCCACTTTCCGCGGAAATTCATACTTTTACATTTCCGGACAGATTTCTCTTCCAATTAGTCTGGAAAATTGAGGGTCAACAATAAAGATGTTTCCTATAACTTGAGTTGGCCGCAGTTTAATTGCTACAAGGCACAAATGTCATTACAAAAAACTTCAAGTATGGGTAGGGGAGAATTCTCATCATGAAACATTAATCTACCATGATGTGAATTGTGATATGTATCCACAAAGATAAGTCAGGATGGAAACGACATATTGTCGACAGCCACTATCCACGTTGTGCTATTTGACTCCCTTAAAACACCCAGCAAACCATATTTTAAAGTTGTATTTGTGTGTTCAAAGCAAACAATTTGTTTAACTTCAGGGACGATAAGTGTGATTGCGAAAATCCAGGACAGGTCTCAGAATGTATCTCCTGTGGACATGGGGGCAGTACTGTATTTACAAAACTGTATCAAATGTTGTTTCTTAGGCAACTGTAAATTTGTGAGGCTGTGATGGATAGGTAGGATTCGACTATAATATAAACATTACTGTGTATTATAATGTAATTATATCTTCAAGATGCAGGTTCCATTCCAATTACTGGGTTTACAATCGAAAAATGAATACAAAATATAAATTAAATAGTGAGAAAAATATTGGAGACAAATGAAATGAGTGGGAATTTGATATACGAATATATGTATTAATCTCATTATTACCTTTGTCATTTATAATTCAATCATTTACCGACAAATCTATATATCTATCTACCTATATATAGTAATATGTTTCTATTCTATGCAAGATGAGGGTGCTCGCTATGAATTTGTTCATGATATATGTCTGTGGCTCATTGCATTGCATAGAATTAAACTTGATTGCTGTTTGAATAATCTTGTTGTAATGCCTTTATATAATAAATATATCATTACCTCTCCGCCGTTCACATATTCCATAACGAAGCAGAGGTAGTCCTTGGTTTGAAAAGAGTATTTCAATGACTAAAAAAAAACATTAGTTACTGATGACCAAAGTCTGAGTCAGTAGCACAATATCTATCTCAGCTCAATACAAAGCGCTTGCGAGCACAGTATTGTTATAAGTAAATATCACTGTGGATGGTTAAATTCAATCAACAACTCACCGTCAAAAAGGGATGCCTTGTACTTTGTAGGACGCGGCTCTCTGTAAGTGTGTGGGCGACCTCGTCCTGTTAGAGGATATGCACAACATAATGTAAATACATATAAATTAATAAGGAATAATTCCAATATGAAATAACGCTAGCCATCGGCCCACATCCTAAATTTGACTAGTTGAATTACATGGAATGATGAATATGGTGTATGCAAAAACCAACAAAACTGTCTATTGAATATCCGTCTGTTGTGCTCGTGTGGTAAAGGCCATGGAACTACTTATTGTATTTGATCTATTGTAATCTTGACACAATACATCAAAGGGTAGAGGTATTTTGAGACAGCCTTTTCAGAATGAAATTATCTCGACTTTGATTCACTCATCATTGATAACAAGAGATGTATTAGCTGGTATGCCTATTTGTGAAGGGGATCTGTAATACAACAATATCTTCGCTAACAATCCTTTCTCTTAAAGTTATGGCATCAGCGATCATAGTATCCTTTGCAAAACAACAATAAGAGTGTTGACAGCTGGACCATATTTGAATAGATAGTGTAATTTCCAACCTATCATGTAATCTAATGCATAATGGGCATCCAATAATTAGAAAAATTGTTTGATAAGAGTTAGGTCACATAGATCTTTACGACCGAGCAGAAAAAAAACAAGGGAAAACATACGAATTCGAACGTCACATTCATGTACATTCTGTTTTGAGCACGTTGCCCTATGTAGGCATGGAATTTAGGTACAATTTATGTATGATATCGCAATAAAACCATAATGTATGCGAAGCTGTTGAGTAAATACATCACTAAACCTTACTACTAATTTCCTACGGGAAGGGGTAGAAACTCATATGTATCATTTCATTTTAGTTTGTCATTCATTATTTATAAATATATTCCTGCTTCTTGTAAATGTAATGTAATGCTTCATGTAACGGTGCATTAAACAAGTTCTACAGCCTCTTAATGCGAGCACTTGTTTCATCTACTTTAAAGACACGAGATTCACACAGATGGACACATCTGCAAACTAAAACAAGTATTACACTCCTACAGGAAATGAAAACGTAGGTTGTGTTTGATTCATAAAGAAATATGATTCATGCAGCAAAATATTTCCCAATACGACGCAGAGCAGATGAAACCGCCAGCTAACAGAACACCGGCTGCTAACACCTACGGGTCGAAACACGTACGGATGCTTGAATAAATTGTATAAGCATTTCTATAAATGGAACGAGTGATCTGCCACGCAAATAACATCGCATGGTATAAGATGACAGAGTTTGTTGTAAAATAACTGGAATGTGTACCAATCAAAGTTGTACACAACACCAATTACTAGCAACATGAAACCACGTTCAGCGTATATGCTGTGATCCATTTGTTACTGTGCAGTGCAGTAATTTTATGGAATGAAATTTGCATAAAATTTTTGAATTTGGATGTTTTTTTAACATTTATTGTCAACTATTGATAGTTTGAAGTGTTGGCCAATGTAGCATGGAAACTCCATAAAACTTAGCAGGAGACGATAATTAAAATTCATCTGCTGGGCATTTAAGGCCCATGAGCAGTTCTTGGTATTATGTATGACATTGGTACCATCATATGTAACTAATGTATACTCCACATTACAAACATTGAAACATCAGCTACGAGGAAATATTTGGAGCAGTAGCAGATTGTTGTTGTTACTTCAATTGCTTTGCAAGTAATGTAACTTGAAATACACCAATCACCATAACAAAGACTGAATTTGTGTATTCCATATTCCACACAACTTGGATCAGTTATCTCAATATTTTACTGATGTAAAATGGCAAAGTTTGGTTAAAGTTGAAAGAGTTTTATATATATAATGCAAAAGAGTGGGTTCGATTCAATCACATAAATAGGACATGCAACAATTCCAGTTCTATATTTTATGATATGATGAATTTCAATTTGCAGCTTAAAATCGCATTCTGAAAACCTCTAGAATCTTAAAAATAGATGACAACTTCAACAACACATCGGTGTAATATTTCAACATGTCATGACGTGTCCTAGCAAATAGGTATGCAGTGTGGTCAACCTCATAATTCAGACGGGGATAGATAGACTGTCCTTAAATGTTTTTAACATCAAGTTCTGAGATTAGACAATTTTAAACATCGTCGGTGGAGTGAACAATTCTCATATTTAAAAGAAAACAAGGCGAAGACAACACAAAACAAGTCAGAAATGACGTGTGCAAGAAACAAAACATTGCGTGAAACCACGTCCTCTGAGTCATAACAGAAACATTTTTAGCCTGAGGGGTAATCTCCAAGCCGTATTGTTCTCATCCATTAATTCAGATACAAGTGAGAAAATAATAGTAATAAATTCCTGTTCACAGGATAATCATACTCAAATTTAATTTACATTCACTTTCAACTAGCAGGACGCCCTTACGACAGTAGTAAAACAGCTACATGGATTCATCAAGATCTTATAGGTATATATCGAGATTTTTGTTTTGGCCATTCCTGGGCGTTAAAAGATTCTATCCCCTTTAGACCAAGACCCGGATTTTCTTTGTTCTGGTAGTAAAGATCTGTACAAAAACGTTGAAGTTGTTTCAAGACAAACAAACAGACAGATAGACAAACTTTCACATCTTTTTAGGGACTCTTATATTAGGTAATCAAATAACATAGACAGGGGTATTATCGAGACATCGCTTCATTCCCAAGTAATACAAAAACACTACTCCTTGTATATTAATTTTAAAAAGAAAGAAGAATTCAGATAACCACAACAGTTAATGATATGTCACCAGTGAATTTACTTTTCTTTGTCGTTAAAAATAGCAGAGCAACAAATGCAGATTCCAGATAACGAATTTTAGATTAGCTTGTTAGCTTTGTATTTCAGGGTAGCATATCAATAATGTACTTAACACAAAATAGATATAGCCAATAATTTGAATATAACATTTGATAAGGATGCAAGGCCAGCAAAAGAAGAGAGAAAATTAAACTTGTTTCATGGCAATACCAGGGAATATATTGTTTCCTCCTTTCTATTCAAATACATCCAAGCTTTTTACAGGAATATTAATTTTAGTCGCTGGAAACAACTAACACACCTAGGCATTGCCTTTCATAAGACTTCCAAGACTAATATATTTATTATGAATCAATATCCACATCCCATTTCGAAACATAGCGTGACAGTAGTAGCTCCTAAAAATCCTACCGTTTGGCAAATTCTCATAAATATAAAATGGAATATGCCCATTCAACTTTTACGAGGATCCAATAAACCCGTTTTCAAAGTTACGAGTATTATTCTACTTAATCTCAATAAGTTAATCAAACCCCAGAGAAGTGCCCCGATACTGTATATTACCAAGAACTATGTTGTATAAAATAATGAATTCATAAATTTGAAATCATGAATTCATCCATTTATTATCGAATTACCCTGCAATAATTATTTTTTTTATACCTCGCAGCAACCCAGTAACAACGCGCTTTGATTAACGAATTTTCGACTAACAAGTCAGTTTTCAGTGGCAGAAGGTACTCGTAAATCGAGAAAGTGGTGTACTCTACTAGACAAATCGTTAAACACATGCTACAACACTTGAAACACCTCTTTAGATCTCTTAGAATTTCCATGCTCAAACTTCCATCATTCTTTAAAATAATTTTACAGACACCTAAAAATTAAATTATATTCCGCATAAAATAAAATCCTTGTGATCCAGGGGTTACTTTCAGATATCCTAAATGTTGTCCGGCCTATCATTTGTATGTTGCCGTAACACTAGTGACAGAAACAACTTTTCAAAACATTTCTTATGTTTTATCTGTTTTCATATTGAATGGTCCCCTGTCAATAGAGAATATCTACACTACTCAATAGAGGACATCTTTTCTATTGATGAATTTGTATTGTTCGAAGAAATCAATCATAAAGTCAGAACTCGTGGCTCTATAATATCCTGGATTTCCGTTTTTTTTTTCTAATGAAATTCAAAACTAGCTAAAAAGGATATTGATCTCAGAATTAATGTACTGTATACCGTGATATATGAAGTCATAATTCTGATGGAAAGATAAAGTTCTAAAAGATCATTTAGGTTTACCTAGGTTCATTCAAAAAATATTCATGTTTACTGTATTGTATGGAATCATCAATATTATTGCCACTAATTTGGGATTGAAATAATAGTGAGGAACTACAGGTGTTATGATTGAAGCAAAAAATAGCATATATGGCAGTGTGGTCTGAAAAGTGGTAAATTACATTATTTGTGAAATACATTTCTTGTAGCATACATCAGGTGTTAATTATACTTACTATATTATATAACTATAGAGATAAAATCGAAATGAAAATTTCTAATATCGATATAACTTTTGTAAAAATGCCCCAAGCATAGCTCAATAAATAATTACAATTTACAGTTCAGGCGTTTCACACAGTAATTTACTATGGTGTAATCGGATCTGAACAGATCAAATTCCATTGCCGAAAATATAGCTCAGTTCACCTGTGTGTACATAGCCAAACTATTTGAGAAAATACAACCAAAAGAAATTAACTTATCTTACAATGTCTTGTTGGTCATTTTTAGTTTGAATATAAACACGAAGCAATAGAACTTGGTGACATTTTTGACTATCATTGGCTTATTGACCTTTGATGATTTGAACTAATTCAATGTTACTTCGGTTTTGTTGCGATAAACCTTGAACCACTGTAAATTCATTTAAACCTCTCTAGTAAGGTTCAGTAAATATTTATCTGATAACAGTTCTTCAAATTCCTTTCAATTGGCACAATCCCGCAATATGGAACGAGATCACAAACCATAAGTGCATCCATATTTACAAGGAAACAGCTATTAGTTTCATCCATAGAGGAAAACTCTATTGAATTGATTTCTCATATTATTATTACTATTTTTTCTTTTTATGCCAAGATCTAAAGGTAGTACAGCATTTGGTCAATATGTATTTGAAAGGAATGAGTGAGGTGGCTGTAAAATTGCGATTTCAATCTGCATTAATTTTACAATATATCAAACTAATTACATACTATTATATAAGATGCCTGCTCATTAACCAACGAATCAACTCCATGAACAAAGAAGTCATTAACCCTCTCACATGCTGATATTAGGACTGTTTCTGGAGTGTGTATATAAGGAGAGGAGATATCTGTATTTGGTATACTAACTATTCTATTTGAATTACTTAACTCCTGTAGAATAATTGAGTAATTTTGTAAAAACAACTCTGCTAGCAATATGGAGTTAAATTGAGATGAATGTGGTTACTGAGGCAAACAGATGTTTCGAAACTCCTGCTTACAATGTAAAAATTATTTGCAGACAATCGAGACCTCAAGTTTATGATAATATGATGGTAATTGGGTAGATTGCACATATGTTGATGTTAAGATGAACAGATGTTCACTTGTTTTTTTCATGAGACTAGTAAAGTTGGTTCTCTTAGTCTTGTAATATCAGTGTATGAGATTTAAAAAAATTTTCAGTGTAGCTATAAGGAGACAAATAGTTGAATATACACGACAATTTACAAAAATCGCTCGACATTTCAACAAAAAACTATTTAATCTAACTCTTCAAACCGTTCCCTCATACGATGCTAGGACAACTAGGACACATCATTTATGATAGCTTTTTCTACTCGCTATAATAATTGTACCAAGATTCTAGTTACAGTCTCCTATATATGATTACATTACATTTATGCATTGGCAGTAGGCACATTATAAAGCAGATAATTCTATATTCCAATGGCCTTGTGCGGGTAAGTAGAATTACAAATCAAGAATGCACCTGTGTAAGTTGGATATTGGTATATAATCTGGGATACATATACTCAAAACAATCATGAACCAACATGAAAGGATGCACACAGTACTACAGTTCCTTTTATGTGAATTACATCAAGAATTACCAACCAACTGACAAATCCCACTATATGGATACAGATTTACTACCATACACTGTCTAGTCTGTTTGCAGATAAGACTCGTAACATAAACAAACAGGCAGGAGCACACTAATTCTGTTGTCGCTGCCAATTTAAAAAAAATTTGAATTCGATAGAGACAGTAGCAACTTCCCATAATATGGCATTCACGTAACTAAGGCATATATATAAACTAGCCCGATGGAAAATAGAGCCAATAGCAATTAATGCTAACACCATACTTTGTCTACATGTTATATCACAGTTCAGGATATATATGTGCAAAGAGCATAAGGACATCCTCTACCCATTGTTTATTGTGGGATTTACTACACACCGATATTGAGTGAGTGATTTGGTGTATGTATTTGGTGCATGTATGCATAGATGACAGTGTGGCTATTCACAAACAGATCGAGTAAATAATAACCAACAAGTTACCGAGAATCAAAAAAAAATTTACTTGTCTGAACCAAATTAAATAAACTAAAGCTGAGCTATCAAAAACTTTACAACAAAGACAGAAGACATTTGTGAAATTATCCATTCTAGTAAATGGATTACAGTGTACTGACATAATGTTCTAAGGCATATTAAAGCTTGAACATTCTTACTTCACCTTATAACCCATGAACTACCGCAAAAAGACTAAAAATTCATTCATCCAAATCTACATTAACTTAGGTAAAACTGAGTGGAATTATTCAAAACTATAAGATAAAGAAATTTATCCATAAATTTTGTCTGAACTAAGACTCGAAGTAAGTGTTTGTGACATTCTTCATTGCATTAAAATGGATTACGGTATGCTGACATGTTCAAAGGCAAATTTTGTAGATACGAGATTTTTTGAGAAAAATAATGTACCAAATAATTCAGTTGTATGAAAAATTATATTTTTGTGTAAAAATAAATTTTATTATTTAGTATTTTGAAGTTTAGTTAAGTTTTTTGTTGTTGAATGTGGCCCGCCACAGACCTTACAATTGTTCATGTGTAACACATGGAAAAAACCTTCCCCACCTCTGTTCTGAGGCATAATAAACCAACGCTTACCTTCGCCACTATGACTTCTTTTTTCAAAATTTTCATAGCGTGAAACTGATCAGTGGATTTCTCCTTAACTAGGATGACTTTTCCGAAAGTACCTTTACCGAGAACTTTCAGGAATTCAAAATCAGTCAAAGTCTAAAAGAATGAAAGGATGTCGAGTTATATCATATCCAACATGCAAGGAGCAACATTATTATAATAGTTAAAGTATCATACCGCATGTCTTACTTCTACGCCTGCTAAATAAACTATAACTTACAACTTTGTGAGTTCCGGGCTTTCTGGAATCATCTGCACACCGGCCATCGGTCGGCTGTTGCAGTTGGTCGCTCACGCTTTCGATGGCTCGCATCCATTCTTCCCTGAAGGTAGGATAATACAAGCTAGTATTTAAAATAAATACTTTAACAGAAGTTTTGATCAACCACAGAGATCACGGCTGAGCATAAAGAAATAAAAATATCCGGCGATAGTTCATGCATACATGATTTCGGAACATACGCAATGCAGAGTACAGTGGATTCTTTATTGACGAATTTAATTCGTTCCATAAGGTGCTTCGTTAAGAGAAAAGTCGTGAAGTGGAAACACATATTCAACGGGGTTCTTGATCTGTTCATATGTATGATAATAATCATTGTAGAAGAGGGTTTCACTTTACCGATCAACTGAATTACTGATTTGGATTTCAACATTGTCAACAACTCATTATATTGTTCATAATATATTATCTTGCCATATGATTTTGAATGGGGTATTTTTAGATGCTTATTTACACCAAAAAAAAATTGGTTATTGGTAATTTGTAAATAAATAGATATAAAAGAATACGAAGACAACTAATAGCTAGTAACTTCATGTGAGCGTGAGCAAGGGCAAAAAAGATGAATGTAGCACAGTATAGTATTTGTTTGATCCAAGGGAATCTAACAATTTAGATAAGCTGTGAAGGTCCTATTGCAATGGCTGATAGTGACCTGAACCTGACTAATAAAACAAGCTTTGGACCTGAGTGGTGTCGCAATAGCGATTTTATGAGCGAGTGAAGTTCAGGGTAAATATGGGAAAATCATGCATGTGCTGTACTGTTGATATTGATACGATACAAACACATAAACCTCGCTCACGCTTATTCAACTTGTTTATGACATATCCTGAACAATGATAGCGCCCGACTAGTGAATTCGGGATTAGTGACGTTCAACCTGTACTTTGGAATTCCTTTGGGATTATTCACAAACACCAGCACCCACTATGGATTCAGATCGAAAAGCAAAACAAGACCATTAACCCAACGGTTAAATTCTTCTGATGTGGTTTATTTCTCTGAGGAAATAGGAAAATAGCTCCGCCCACGTGAAATCATAAATCACCCACTGACATGCCAGGACTAAATAACAGTCGAGTTGATTCAATTTTCTGAACAAAATATTTGGTCTCAGTTGAAAGATTTTCTTAATTTCATTGGTTGACAACAACATGATAAACCAAAGTAAACTATCACATATTTTGAATACATCGTCTTAGCACAATCGAAAAAAATTATACTTAGGAGTTCGAATAATGAAATTTAAAACTAAACTGAAAGTTTTTCCACGAAAAGAAACTCAATTACATTTCAAATTAAAATATGGAGTGCTGAATTACGTTCTTATTGATCTTGAATAAAAACATGATGTGAACTTCAAAGGCCAATTTTAATATATTGAGATATAATTTGGATTCAGCTAGCTCCTTAAATGCATTGAATGTCTTAGTGTTGTCCTTTAGGTGGAGATTTTTGTAGAGAACTATATAAACCCATACCTCGCACTACGCTACCTTTGCTCACCTCAGTTCCGGCTCAACACTATTTTTTGGAGTGAATTATATTCAGCTAATGTTATTCACAACCTCACATCCTAATTTTACAAATTAATACTAAATATTCTAAAAATTCTTCAATAACTTAACGAGAGTTCTATTCTTCGGTGTGTTGTTTACGCTTATTGTTACGTGTTTGCCGCTAACTGTTGTCGTCATGCTTATACAGCATTATGTTCGGGTTACGTCAAAAATCGGCTCAAATATCAGCTGCTCGAACCAATTTAAAATCAATGAAAAATGAAACATTAACTTTGACAGGGATATGAAAATTATTTTACCTTTCATGAGTAGATTCAGCATGGAATGTTCTCTCAATGACAGTTGTCCATTGCAAGCATCGGACAACAAATACATTTTCCTTCGGTTGCTCTTTTTTCATCAGTTGGGATTCTGAACAAACAGGGGAAGGGAAAAAACTTTGCAGGCAGTAAAAAGACTGTTAATTGAAACAGCAGAAATAAGATGACATTAAAGTGTCTCTTCTGCCGGAGCAATCATACAAATATAGATCAGATACCCAAAGCTAGAACAGTTAATCTAATTGGTCACAATCAACCTCAATCACTGAGCCCATTTTGTAATATCCTACTTCAGAGTGTTTAGATTGATTTCAAGAAGCTATTCATTCTAGAAGATGAATCTCAACTAATTTATGTAAGGAATGTATTACTAATCTGCGGAAAATACAGGCATACCGTTCATAAATTTTGAATTCCGCATTGAATTAAAAACCGCAAGACCGATGTCAGTAAAAGTATAATGAGAATGCAAAAACTTACTTAAAACACTAAAATTATTCAACGGTTCCAGATGATTGTCTTCACTCGGCTTATCCTTGTATCCCAGAAAGGAGCCATCGGTTTTGAGAACAAAGTACCTTGCTCTCCAGTTCCTAATGTATTCACCTGAACACACATCAACATCATTATTTAAATCAATGCAGCTCTAAGTTTGACTATTACTACTTGCACGTAATTTGGTATTAGCCCTAGGTCGTGGCGGAAATTTTTGGCAAGGTCATATTTTACGAAAATCAGACAGGACCACACATTGAGTAATTATTATATTCAACGCTCAGTAACTGAGTAAGAGTGTGTTACGACATCAGAGATTTTTATAGATCAATATATCATTGTAAATTGTGCGATAAATATATATATAAATAATATATCCTCAAGGGTAATATATGTTACTTGGGATATCAATAGGTTTTAGATAAAGAAGTATATTTGGTATTCTGCAACTCAAAGGAACTTAATTAGTCCTATAAAAGCCAGACTCTGCTGTAGGTCAAACAGAGCATGAATGTTGAAAACAGTACCTATTTTATTAAAATATTTATTTTACACAGAAAATACAGTTAATAGATTTCTGGTGGAAGTAAAAATTTGAAAACTGAACCAATCTTTACAAATCTGTAAAACTGATATTAGAGTATGGATAAATACTTAAAGGACTAAATACTGTACTGTAATAGAGTAGCACATTTCACATGAGATAGATCACACAAGATATAATATACATTAAAATGTATATGCTCGCATACCTCTTTTGTGAAGCCATCCTTCTTTGACAGTGACAATTGAATCCGTCATACCTATCTATGTAGCATTAATGTTTACAATGGAATTGACTACTGTTATTTCATATAAGAGCTAAGCGAACAACCGAAGTCAAGTCTGGAGTAGAAAATTTGAAAACAAATACAGTTGTATATAATGAACAGCATGTGAACAACTCATTGCAATGGTGAAAAACACTAAAATGAATTTTGGAATCATCACAAAACATAGCTGTAAAACTATAACCTGACTTTTTATCTCATGCAACTAAAGTCTACACATAACTTTAATTCAAGTTACAGAAAATACCCTACACAATTAAACATTAAATAATCGTTCAGATTTTAGATGGTCTTTTATAACCTCTAGTTAACTAACAAGTCTACTAATGTAATTCTCTAGTTGTCTAGCAAGGTTTTCAGATTAATTGAGTTGTAAACACTAGTGATTGGACATTGCTTTCCACGAGACAAGTTTATTGAAGTAATACTTTAACGCAATTTAATAGTCTTCATATGAGTTTCAATTTATGTACACTGTTCAGATTTTAAGGGCAAGTTGGTACAAGTTGTTCTGAAATCACCAGATCAAAGGTTTAGTCACCGGTGCGAAGTAGCTAGTGCAGACATATACTAACGGAACTACTATCTGCTTTTTTTGGCTGATTAATCGGTTTTGATGATTGGCCATTCTTGTTTTTTATTATTATTTATACGCATGTATGCTGTAGCAAGCAAACAATGGAAGACCAATTCGGAAAACATATTGGATTTAACATGTAACAATACATCAGAAACCTATTTTATTTCCCAGGACACTGTTGTAATTCAACCCTATTCCTATTCAGTGCTCGAACGCTCTGATCTACATTATGAATAGTCAATACTAGTCAAATAAGAAGCGATTATGGGAATCCCAAAAATGTAGAAAAAATGGTTAAGAAATATATTCTACACAGCTACCAGTTTCCTTTTAATTCCACCACTACATCTCCTTTATAATCACAATACCAATAGAAGGATGCAAAATTATTTTTTAAACATTGAAAAAAGAATTTGAAAATCCAATATATTTCAGTGTTTATCATATTTGATATACATATCATATTCAACTCTGTATTATTTAGTTCATAGAAAATCTAGACAATATTAGAATGCTAGAATCCCCATTTAATTTATATCGGGTGGCTAAATGCTGGAGAAATTGCACTATTTATTAAATCGGATTTTACAGATTTTAGTTGATTGAATTGACTTTATATTTTAAGCATGAGATTTTGGCAGTTCTACCAATGAAAAATAGCTTGAATCATAAAGATATATTTCAATGATATCTGGCATAGTTGATTTAGCGCCCGCCAGCCATTCGCTTCTAAACCTCAACGATTAGTATTAGTTTAAGAATTAACAAACAAACTAAGAAAAGAAACTAACAAAACGCTGACAATAATATTCCAGTTTCATTCGGAATCGCCATACTTCTTTAGAACCTGGCTAAATATTTTTCACATAACAAGTTGCTGTCTCATTTACTTCAGTGCACTTGCTCGCTCCCACTTTGGTCTGAGTCCTGACCAACACGACCAAATGACCAGTGAGCTACTAAGATAATATTCCGAATCCTATTCTATTTGGGCACTTTTTTTATGAATGGTGTGATATATTACGCCTGTTAGCGGAAAATACTACCGAACATTCAGACCCAGGGAAGTACTAACCCGAACTAGAATAGCCCTGCAATTATGCGAAGAGCACAGCCATCGTGAATCTTACTACATTTATATGACTGTCCTCTTGCTCGCAAACTACACAACAAGTATTTTTTATAATCTTCTATGTTAGAATCGTTTCGATAACTGTTTATATACCGATCATTTACACCCCCTATTTGTAACCAAATTCAAACACCGATTCGATTACTTGAAATCCCCCAGATCAGGAACCATACTACTAACGATTCGTGAAAGGTTCCTGCTGTTAGAAAGAACCTATGATCTCTTCGACTCACGATCATATTTTACAGCTATATATAGATACATGTCACAACAGTGACATTGGTATATCAAAATCGAACGATCGTCAGTCGACACCGGTGCTAAGGGCAAGTTTATACCGACCGACACTGCATTCCCTAATACAATATTTCATTTGTACCTTATTGTCCCAGAAACGTGTTACCGTATTTATTCGATTATAAGCCGCGGCTTATATATGTATGTTAGCGGAAGCCTCCACAGCCCTGCGTATAACGATCGTAAAGTGTGCACTCATGCTTCTTTCCTTCACTGAAATCAATTGCTTTTTAATCTGTGTATTTATCGCGACAATTTGTCCTAACTTACAATGCACTGCAAAACATGCATGCGACCCATACACAGGCCATGATGTCCGATACAGTCTTGGGCGATATCGGGGTGGAAAGGGAGGCGTTAAATCTACCCTTGATATTTTTCTCTGAACTGACTTGAAATTAGGTATGATGATGTACTTCGCTGCCAATTCAGTTGAACCCATTAAAAATTCCCCATTCCCACCAGTCTTTCATAAAATCGATTTGGATTCTTTAGTGGGAATCACTGCTTTAGTGGCTATCAAATTGCGAGGGTTTCATTGGAAATACACTGGCAATTTAACAGTGTTTGGGAGATGGATTTTGGATGAAATCAAACTTTATCCCATGATACAATATTCCATACTACACCACTGTGGACACACGAAGAAAGAAATTTTAAAATTACAATAATCTCTTTATTCAAAGATCTTTGATATGTACTTTCTAGAATCTAGATTCTTCAAAATCGATTTCGAAAATTATGATGACAAAGCATTGCGGTCTATTTACGAACATACATATTGCAACTGTGATTTCCAGTTGTACATAATTAACCTAACACTGAACAATGTGTATTTAGATTTTCCTAATTAAAGTAGTATCCTGGGAAATTTTAGCCCTGTGTTAGTATACTTCAACAACCTAAGTATCCATTGGTTTCAAAATTCCTGTTTTTGGCATGAAAGTGCAGAAAAAGTTAGGCATACTGGTAAATACTAACACAAAGCTAAGAAAAAGCATGATGACTATATTACCACTGTTCCATAAATACAAGAAGACTGTCTGTCTGTTTTGAGTAGTATCTGAAGATACCCCTAAGCAATAAGAAAATCAAGGAAAAATGCAAACATTGAATCTGTGTGGGATTTAACAGTTTCTTTAAAACAAAACCCCCATCTGCACTGGACCTATTCCTAGATATTTTTCTTGTCCTCCACAGTAGTGGCAGCGTTGCCATCCGTTGTTGCATTCGCGTCAGACGCTAGCGTGGTGTTGTTGCCATCCGTTATTGCATTCGCGTCAGAGGCTTGCGCGGTGTTATCTTCTCCACTCGTTCCAAATTCGTTTAACCTCTTAGGGTCAACGCGATATATGTATCGTTGGTAGAGATATATGAAGAATACTATATCTAAATAAAAGAAATAATATACAAGTTTATACAGACGATAACAAACATACCAAAGTCTAGATAATATACTTATTGATAAGCTTAGACACTAACCATCTCTGAAACATCCAATACGGTACATGGTTGGCATTTTAATCACAAAGGCAAAGATATCATCAATGAACGTGTTAAGAGCTTTGTAAGTGAGCATACGCCATGGCAGATGTGCAACAGACTTGAGTTTGTAATTGATAAAGAGTTGAGGGGTCATCATAATAAAACCTGTAAAATTGAATATTGTTATTCTAAAAGCTTTCCTGTCTTATGTGATGGAAAATGATAACTTAAGGTAAAACCATGACTACTGGAACCAAGCTTGAAGGCATATCAAGGCATTTAAAGTAGAACACCGACTTAAGCAGCTTGCATAGCTTACCCTTCTCATGCTCGTTAAATAACCAAGTACAATTTATTACCGCACTACTCACCAGAACATGGTAGTAAGTAAATACTAGAGATAATACACCACAAGCAATGAAAACTGAATACATGGTTAACCTTATCGTTCAATTATAGCTGAACAAGCATCTTCTATCCAGTGTTGCTGTCTCGGTAAATAAGATATTGATAGTTTTATGTTACTATTTTTCCCCCGTAAGATCAGGAAATGATGGCAACTTAGGAGGGACAAAAGCTCATCACTTCATTCCAACAAATGTCACTTTGCAAAAATTGCAAAACCACTTGTGACTTGCTAATTTATTGATTAGTTGAAATATATGTTACTAGTTTATTGCACAATAACATAGGGATTGCGCATAAAGTGACTCGTTTCCATGAACTTGAACTGTATGTACTGTATCTGCACAGGTAAATGAACACGAATCATCTTATATAAGAATGTTGAGCACTTCCACTTTTGAAGTAAGACATGCAGGCAAATTATATGTCTAAAACTTAGGATTATAGAGGCCCAGGAAGTCTATTACATATTAGTGAAGATCAACCTGTATTGTATGTGCAACACTTCAATATACATACCAAAAGTTAGCAAAAATCCATACAGCAATCCCAGAATAAAGGAATAAACTCCTTTGTGTTCTTCATAAATCAGAGAATACACAGAATAAGCAGCAAGAAGTGGGAATAACAGCATTCCCAGATACTTGAAGGCAAGCTGTGAAGAAAACATATAATAATAAATACTTATAACAAAACTTTCGATGTGATTTCTTTCCATAATACCATACTTACTTGATCATATCTTTTAGTTTCTGATTCCACATATGTGGATTTGTCTGTAATCTTTAATCGTGGCAAGAACCCAAAAATTTTGTTTTCCATATCAAACTGAAAGAAATGTATATCGAAGATAAGTAATATTCATCGAATTGAGGCAAATCAGTGACACTTAGTAATTTTAAGGCCAAATGAAACAACAAAGATAGATAACTTTTGGCAATGATTTAAAAAATTAGTAATCAAATTTCGTGTCTCAGTGACTTATGACAGTGACACACAAATTTTCTTTGCGTGCAGGTTGAATATATGCTTACGCGCCTACAGCTTAGAAGAAACATTGGAAACAAAATATCATGTATTTAATATTTATACTTTGGTACTTATTTGGTATTTAAACTGATGTTAGTAAAGTTGAACCTGATTTTACTTCGCTCCTGTCACAAAAAATGTAAATCAAAATGTAGTGAATGAAATTCATCTCCAGTGGTAGTAGGGAAGTAGAAGTTTATTTGTTCTCGCACATGGACTTTCCTCTGTTTGCTCGTTTTGTGTTCTGCTAGTTATTGGGAATTATGGTTTTTAATCTTGGATAGTCGTAAGTAGATAGTAGTTAAAATTCTACATGGCTTTTTGTTTAATTTAAAATGACTTTGATAAGGTTAACTGCAATTTAGAATTAGGGTTGTGGATTAATTGAGAAACTTGGTTTATTCACTATAATGTTTAGCTAAGTTCACCCTGTAACTTTTCAAGAAAACTAACTTACCGTTACAGACATGACTTTAGTGATCTTCCACGCATCAATCAGACAGCCAATAAAAATACTGACTTTGACAACGAAATTAGTGTCATGATCAAGAACATACAAGAAAACAATCATGGATTGGAAAATTCCGAAGCAAATTGATCGAACCGAAAGACCTTCTAAAGATTTGCGAGATTTCCAGAACTGTATGTCTGAGATAAAGGAAAAAAACGTAAAAAAAAATCCTGTTCCAACTACATTAGAGAATTTGATTTACCATTTTTGAAAGCGAGGAACTCAAAGACACTGTGGACGATTGAGACAACAACAGTCAGCCCAAGAAGATAAGGATTCGTGTCAACCATCGCTTCCTGAAGTAAGATTTTAAAGCTGTAAAACTGATAAAGAAACTATGCTACCTAATCACATGTAAAATCAACAAAAGCATGACATACTTTTACTGTATCTTGCTCTTCATCAGAACCTTCATTATAATCTTCACCAAGCATCCCAAACCATTGACTCCTCATCTGTTGTGAAGCGTACATTTGAAGCTTTATTAGGGAAATCGGCTGCACAAAAGAAGGCATTAATAAAATGGTAGTGTTAGTATATGCTATATATAATATCTGGAAATAGTTGTACTATTCTGATATCCGTGGTATCATCACCTGAAATGTAATAAACAGCGACACTTCTGTCACTGTTTCGTTGATGGGCTGGAAATCGCGGGCAAGATTCCAGTAGTCGTTGATATGGACAACAGGTTCGTAAGTTAGATGTGCAGCATTGTCAAAATGGATCACTAAAAATTATAATTTTTTTTCAATGTTAAATCTCAACATCCTACATTCACCCATGGATTAATAATACACCCTTCAAAAAACTAGTGTGGCAGTCTAACATAATTTCTATGATCTCCGGATTTTTCACAATATATTTATTACAAGCAGAATGAATTTTAACTATACTGTGGATCCTCATACTACGAGCTTCTTATAAGACGAGAAACTCGCTATACGAGCCGCCATTTGGGAATATTTTTGTTCCATACGACGAGTACGGATTCACAGTACGAGCGATCGTTATACACAATGGCAAGGTAAAGGGAGTCAATTAATAGCGTTTCTAGCCGACTCATCGATTTGTATCGAAAGAGCAATAAGAAAGGGCACATACTCAATTTACTGCGCTTAACTCACCAAGCGCAGTCTGCATTCGCTTGATTCACATGTTTACTTTGTAGCGGTAACGTCACAAGCGTTTTGTGGTAGTGAATATTTCGTGTTTCGTGCATATTTTGGATTGATTTTGTGTTAACCATTGGTCCAAAAAAAGTAAGTACTAAAGATAGTAGTGGTAAGAAAAAAAGCTTATCACAATAGAAGTGAAGAGTGCAATAATAGAAAAAACATAAGGAGTGCGTGCAGTGGACTTGGCACAGCAATACAACCGAGCGACGTCGACGATCTGCACGATCATTTCTTGAATAATCTCTTATGCTTTTATTACATGTACACAAATGTATTGTTATTTTAATTTTAACTGTACGTTTTTGTTCAAAAATTCATTTTAAAGGAAAAACGCGTTTTCTTATACGAGTGAATCGTTATACGAGCCCGGTCTTGGAACGAATTAAACTCGTAGTCTGAGGATCCACTGTAGTGGGAAATAATTTATTCTTTCCTTTAATTCTATAATTCAATATTCTGTACATTAAAAAAATGCAAACCTAATGCAAATCATAGCTTGGATGAAATATATATATAAATGCTTCTGATATCTTCCAACTAATATAAGATTTTATCGCATAACCTAAACATCTAGTAATGTATATTATCACATGGAAATCACACATTGGTATCCCATTTATGGCAACATTTCTAGAATGGTTTTAGTTACAAATTTCAATGATTTTGGTTGTGTATTGTGACTATCGTGAATCCCAGAGAATATTTTCTATTTAATATATCTCTCAATGATCTTTTACAAATTTGGAACATACATGCTCAAGTAATACAGAAACTCCTATTCCGAGTTCTCTCCCGTATGCTATGGGGTAATGGAATCCTACCTAAGGCTGCCCTAACCTCCCTAGCATCCAAAATAAGAATTTATAAGAGTTTGTTTAATAAAGGCATACCTGGGCCAAAATACGGCACTCTGCTAGTTCATGGATAATGCTGAGTTTATGATAATGATTTCCTCCACCCTCAAAGCAAATTGGACCTTTTTTATCTTTGTGAAAGATTAATATCAATTCATACTTACTGGTATCAAGTGGTTGTGGAACTTTTCCTTTAGTCCAAGGAGTTTGATCAGCAACAAGGTTTATGGTAATGTTTGGATGCCAACTCGATATGATCTCTGTATGCCCATGTGTTTCTGCCCTCTTTAGAAGATCTGGATCGACCTCGGTTTTACCGGTGAGAAGATTCTGCGTTTTCTTGATGATTCTCTTTTTATAGCGGTTTAATCCTGCAGCAAATGCAGTAAAGTTTATTTCTGTATAGATCAAAAATGACTGATGAAAAGAAAAAAAATTACTTTTCCATCTGTACACTCTTTCTTCAGAATATTTTCCATCCATGCTTTTGTGCGGTACATATCCTTCTCTTGTCAAAAAGACATGCATGTAAATCGATCCGTTATTTTGTACGTTCTAAAATAAGATAAATTCGATGAGCTTAAATTTGTTTAGCTAGCATCTTCCCGGACTTTTTCAGGGTGACACCCTTGGCTCCCAGACTACTAGGAAAAACTACCGTAATTTTTTGAATACAATACGCAATTTTTAGCTTTCATGGAGTGTGTATGGAGATCAGAGAATTCAGAAAAATTCATATAGGTGACAGCAAAGCTCAACTTAGTAAAAATGCCATTTCGGGATGCTTCGAAGTGGCTCTTAACGTTGATTTGCTTTATCATATGTAACGCATCAAATCTCATTATATTCAGAAAATTAAGATACTACATATTATTACATCATTGCCATCCCATCACCGGTATACATTTATAGAATGTTGAACACAAAGAAAAATAAATATACGTTAAAGGAGAGTATAACTGAAAAATGGAGCGTTTGTTCAATACATACATACCGGTAATTTTTTTTACATCACTCTCCACAAGGTGTAATAGCTTCCAAAGAACAAATAAGGGTTACAAGGAGAGTAGAGATAACCTAATATCTATAGATCTATTGTCTCTATTTTTGTCTTACTACTAATAAATAACCTGATTATTCAATAACTGACGTTATCATAATGTGTCTAACATCAGTCTTTTTTGGCTGTGTATGTAGTTTTGTCTGGTGGCTATGCTCTCTCCAGACCAATAACATAGCTGGTCTTTGGCAATGTGTTTTCACATAATTGTATTGCTAAGTATTTATGATAATTCCAGATTCACTAGGAACACCTATTTTTACTGAATTCCAACTCTCACTCCCTATCAGTTAATATTGCCTTATCTGTGCGAAAAATAGCAAAAAATAGAATATGTCAACTCTTCCCTGTTTTTCCGCTGTTTGCAGACCGTAGACTTTAATTACTAATTAGAGAACAGCCCTACAAAGTTCCTCTTATGGGGAGTATCCGATGCGTACCCAATGAGGGGGACATTCAAATTCGGAATACAGTAGATCCTCATAGTACGAGCAACTTATACAACGAGAAACTCGCTATACGAGCCGCTATTTGTGAGTATTTTTGTTTCATACAACGAGTACAAATTCACAGTACGAGCAACTGTCATACACAATGGCAAGGTAAAGGGAGTCAATAAATAGCGTTTCTAACTGACTCATCGATTTGTAAGAAAGAGAGAGAAAAGAAATAAAGAGCACGTGCAGAATTTACCACGATTCTCTCACCAAGCGCAGTCTGCACTCGCTTAATTCACGTGTTTAATTCGTATCGGTAACGTCCCGAGCATTTTGTGATAGGAAATTTTGTGTCTTTCATGCATATTTTGTGTTAATTCTTTGTGTTAACCATGGGTCCGAAAAATGTGCTAAGATAGTGGTGATAAGAAGAATAAGCCTTTTACAATAGAAGTGATGAAATAAATGATAGAAAAACATGAGAGGAGTGCGTGTGGTGGCCTTGGCACAGCAATACGACCGAATGACGTAGACGATTTGCACAATCATTTCTTGTATAATATCTTATGTGTTTATTTTCGTACATGTACACATCTGTATTGTAACTGCACGGTTCCGTTCAAAAATACCTTAAAAAGGGCATTTTGGGTGGTTTTCGGAGTCTGGAACGGATTAACTAGTTTTCCATTAATTTCAATGGAATAACGTAGAAAGTATTGGTCTTATCTATGCCCAAATTATGATTTTTATATTTACAGTATACGGAAATCACGCTATTCTGCAGATATTTTCCTAGGTTTAAGATCAGTGTGAAAATCAGCCTTTAAGAATTCTTAAAATAACTTTGAATTAACACCGGACTCGAGAAATCTAATACTTCTCATTATCGTAAATAAATTGAATGATGAAAATATACCTCAGATAATGTCAAGGTGCCATTGTAAGAGTATGTTCCATCTTTATTAGGGCCATCATACCAAGAACCATATTCAAGATTTGTCTTGTGCCAGTATAAAGTTTCAAGATTGGTGAATTGAGTGAATGTCTCCTCTTCATTAATGAAAACCCAGATTTCCTTCAAAAAGAATAAAAATTGTTTAGAATGGAACATTACTACGAGTACTACAATGGGAACCAGTTCCCAATTTAATTCTATTTACCTGTTTATTTAATGGATTAAAATCTAATGCATGAGGTGGGTATTTGATAACATTATTACTCTAGTACTAAGTGTAGTAAGTAAAACGTCAAGTATCAATAAAAATATTTTTTGCGTGCGAGTACATACGAAGTACAAATTTTCCATTTCATCTAGCAAGCTCTATTTTGCTCCTTAATCTCATTAAGTCCAGAGCCCAGAGAAGTGTAGTGATACTATATATTACTAAGAATGAACTGTGTGAACATATTGCATAACATATTGAATAATAACCAATAAAATCACAATTTTCCTTCCGTAAACAGAGCTATTAGTTCGTCAATTTATCATCATTTTACTAATCTCCTAGCCCAGTATCAATGTGCTTCAATCAACAAATATTTGATTCGAGAATCGAGATGTATTTTCAAGTTTTATCAATTACTTAAGCCAATGTGGAGGATGAGCCGGTGGTACAAAATTGTTGGTGTCAGCTTATTAACTGCACATTACCAAAATAGAAAAATTGTTTGAGAATAAGTACCTACAGAATACAAAGCATAAAGTCATCTTCACGAATGGTATGTCAAGGAGGTCACCGAGTCATATTGATTTCTTAGGTTGAAGAAGTGGCATAATTTTGCTAAGTGCATAATATTCAATTAACATACCAATATTTCACCAGCCGGGAATATGTTTCTAGCAGGTATATTTCCAACGCCAGGCTGTGTATCGCTCTCTGTTGTTTTGTTCCCACCTCGCAGCCATGACATGACCATCCACATGAAAAAGACTCTGAATGCAATTCCCGATAGAACCTCAAAGGTGGATTGCTGTCTTGGCGCTGGCTGCTGTTGAACCTCAACATTTCCCTCTGGCTGTTCAGCAGACTGGGTTGTCTTTTCAAGATGACAAATAAGAATTTTTATTTTATTTCGCAATGTAAGTGACTGATATTTGAGTTTTGAGAGGTACAACAACCTTAGAGACCTAGAAACTGCAATCCACCATGATTAAACTGAGTATCGTAAAATAAGTACTATAAATTTAATAAATCATACATACATAACCATCACTCTTCTATATGTATCCAATATATATACAGTACACGGCTTTCAGCCCTTAGGAAATGATTTAGGACTTTCGTACTGAATCACAGAAACACATCAATTTTAAAGTGCTCTCTTTTATCGGGATCAACCGGGTGCAGCTTTTAATAACAGCTTTTTATTCCATTAAATGAAATGGAGTGAGCCAAATTAAATAATAATAATAATACACAAAATATTTTTCAGCAACGCTTCCATACCTGTACAGTATCTTCCGTCATTTAGTTGGCGAGTCTTCTCTATAAGACGATGATATCGTAGATATATTATATTATCGGTCTATAATACTTTATTGTGTACTCTGGAATGACATAAAAAAAGTATATAATGATTTACCTCGTGATTCCGAATTATATTCTGTGATTGTTATAATGCTAATACGGTTCATCCTGTTACAACAATTCCTCCATTACTCCCAACGTTCAAATGCTAATCATCGGCGGTTATTGCAAAATGCCAATCGAGAATGTGCCATGTCAGACGAAATGAATTTTACTTAGAGAAAAGCGTGAGTAAGCACTAGACCATGCAAATCACGACCGCCAGATTCAAAATTTATTCACCCTAATTCAAAGTTTTAGCGGATTTTCGTTTTCGTCAGTCGACTTTCCAATGATACATTTGAAGTCAAGATCACCTACTGTAGTAAATATAATTAACTTACACGAGAGTTGTGATTATTAAATAGTCTAGAAAAGGGAAGTAAGAATAGCGACGTAGCACCGAAACCCCTTTTTCTGCATAAGATTTCTAGCTTGTCTGAGAGCTGGTGAATTTGGAATACAATGTTGTCTTATGGATTGCTGCGACAATGTTTGCCTGGCTAAGGATGTAGCGCCCCGTCGAATCTAGTGGATGGTTATATAATACTTTTTACACTGTTTTCTTGTCCTTACGCTCCGATCTTGTTATAATAGTCCTCAGTGATATTAAGATTTATTGACCTGCGCTCATCCTGGCTATATGATTCTTCTGCTATACTGGTTGAATTTTGAGATCGTTTATAAGCTGTACCATGTACTGTTCTCTGTACTGATAAGTTATGCCTTTCTTCTCTCGGTCTGGAATGTGAGAATATTTTGCCTTGGTGCGAAGAGAAGAACAAGCGTTGCGTGGACTAGCCGTGGGGTCTTCTTTGAGATTTTGTTTATTTGGCGAATAGGTGTACTGAGTTACTTCAGCAAGCTTATGCAGAAAAGTAGTACATTCAACTATGCTGTTACTGTTGGTGTGCAGACGGTATAGTCGGTACCCGTCAGGAGACTACAGACTGAAAGACAGATCTGCTGCTTCAGTTAATAAAAAGTTTCCCAGTCGGTATTTACGTTTGCTTTTTGCGAAAAGTGAAATTAATACTAATCTTTCACACATTGTCATGCATGTGCATGTAGGCTCACTGTTTATTATATGTCAAATTTTCCTTCTGATAAAATTTTATTCACATCACGTTTACTGGAAATAACTACAAGATGGCAAATAAAATATGGGAAAAAGAAATAAAACTTAACATTACCGGAAAGGATCTGCAGGAAGATGAAATTGTTAATTATAATACTGAAATGGTGAGTTCGAGAAGTTTTAGCACTAATTGACTGAAGTATCGACTTACGCGTACAGTACATAATTTAAAATTACTTTTATCTTGGCGCAAACAGCGTTACAGCCAACTTGTGAAAGAGATAAAAGGAAAACAGGCAGTCGACCCGAACTATCTATTTACTGACGTTCATTTTCCGCCCGCACAGACTTCTCTTGTGTACTCAGAGCAATGGCGAGACCACATGCCGTCAAATTTAACATGGAAACGTACAGCAGTTAGTCGATTTTGTGTTTATGTTAGTGCATTGGTCTGGTAAGCGTCGAATATTAAAGATTACGGTACTGAACTGTATTTAAACTAAGACATTGCTTTACTGTAAAGTAACGCACTACTAACACGCCTGTTCAGATACACCATCACCGCAGACCAATTCTAACTTCCAGCTTTTATAGGCAAACCACAGTATTTATATTGTGTTATACTGTACAATGTTTGCTGAGATCATATTTGACAATTGTAAACAATAAAGCAATTTTCCTAACCGTAAATTGTCTGACGGTCATTCAATAGTGGTATACCTTACAAACGACAGGGTGAATCTGGAATAAAAATATTCAGGAGCCGAAATAAATTGTGGACCATCCGATTCGAATCACTCTGCACATTGGGATACATTTACCAACGGATTATTGACTTGTTTTAGTGCTATTGTCACATTTTCTCTCTTTCAGCACATTGTACGAGAACCTACGTTTCTCAAAGACGGCTTTTCCCGCGAGGACGTCGTTCAAGGAGCTTTGGGCAATTGTTATTTCCTGTCAGCTGCTTCAGCACTGGCCAATAGGCCAAAAGCCATGCGGACGGTTCGTCTTTATTAGGCTAGGAGCTGCATTGCGAAAAGAAAGCTTTTCTTTCTGTACTCCATTGTATTATTTACCTCTTATCCAGGTTGTTCCCAGCGATCAAGTATCTCTGTCGAACAAGAAATATTTGGGGGCATATCACTTTCGATTTTGGCAGTTTGGAACATGGTACGATGTAGTTGTGGATGACTGGTTACCTTGCCTTCCCGATGAGGGCGTTGCGTTTAGCTATAGCAAAGATAACAATGAGTTTTGGATCTCGTTGCTCGAGAAAGCGTATGGGAAGTGAGATGTCATGTTTATATATATTTTATAATTGTACATCCAGATCTCTTACCTATTTTTATATATCAGTGGATGCAAATATAGTTGAATTTGGTTTCTTAGTTTAAATGTCACATTTTCTCACTGCAGTCATTTTCCATTTAAGATTATACGGATCTTACGAAGCGCTTATCAGAGGGCACACAATTGACGCATTGGTAGATCTTACTGGTGGTGTAGCGGTGAAATACGAACTTAGAAAACCGCATTCGAATCTTTCTGTACAAATGAGGAAGTAACGTTGATAAATCATTCTCTGACATTGATAATATCAAATCAAATTTCTTATAACATCCGCTGTGAACGTAAACTATTTACAACTTTAAGTATATTATAGGTAGGGAAATAACCAAAGCCTACCACCACATGTGCAATTGAACCGTGTCACGATATTTTCCAACTGCTATTTTCCTGTTAATAATCGCCGCCCAACACTTTCCTATCACGACATCCGCGATTAGAGTTAGGATTGTGTAAAAATCCTGCTGTGCTGTCCAGTGTGAAACAGGGCCAGGATTACAATTATCGACCGGTGAATAGCAGGTGGCGAATGTCGTAGAACACGATTACACATCCGTGATAATGCAAAACAACATAGAATAAATTTGAAGTTAAATACATTTTCAAAAGCATCCTTCAATATGTTGGATTCAATATATGTGTCTTAGATACTATAATTTCATATGGTGGCCACATGATACTTTCCAAGGACATTGGCTACTTTGACAACCATTTATTGCGTTTTTTAAGGTTGTACGGTTTTTTATCGTTAGAGTTCCAGGGTAGTGAGATTTTTTATTGTATTCTTGCTGAAACGTAACTTGGCGTGAAATAGCGTGACTATGTGTAAACATTGGTACACATAGTTATCCCTCTTTCACGCTATTTCACGCCAAGTTACGTTTGAGCAAGGATACAATAAAAAATCTCACTACCCTAGAACTCTAACGATAAAAAACCGTACAACCTTAAAAAACGCGACAAGCAATGCCAAGGCAACACTGAATCCCAGTGTGAATATCATTTATTACTCTTTCCGTGTTTTATGCAGGGCTGTAAGAAATGGGAGCATTGTCTGTCTTGGAAAAGCGGGAAATACGACAGGATACGATTACGACACCGGTCTGCAGTCACTGCATTCTTACTCAGTCACGTTGGCTGAACGGGTGAGATTTGTCGGCAAACAACCGCAAACTTAGACATCTATATCTATTTATAATAAACATTGCTTGGCAACGCCTGACAAGTTTTGCTATTTCGCCAAATTCCCTCTTAATTGTTGTTGGACATTTCAACACCTACAGCGACAGAGCTGGGTTGAATACCGTTCAGATTTTGCCACTGCTAGTCGTATTGAGTACGGTGCCATGATCAAGCATTTACTTATGTGTACATTGTATCGTATTGTGGATCAGCTCCAAATCCGTCTGTCTTTTTTACTTATATCACGTATTTCGAATGTCGCAATTTTATGGACTGACAGAAAAGGACAACATTTGTTGACACAACGATAAGAAAGCGACAATATGGCAAATGGTTTTTCGAAAATTCATTCGAGAATTATTCAAAGATTAGTATCATAGGAAGATATCCTCAAAGCAACAGTGTATATGAACTACCAATATTTTTAATCACGAAGTGGTGACTGTTCGCAATAGCACGAATATGTACCATGTGAACCATGTGAAAAAATTCTGTATACCCGGCGTACGAATGCTTATGTAGAATAATTTTTAGATTAAAGATAATAAAGACAAAGTTGATCTCTACCGGGTTCGGAATCCATGGGGAATGGTCGAATACGAATGGACATTGGATTGGAGTGACCAGTGAGTTGTTATTGACTTAAAATGCATAGAATCACGTACTACAGTCGCCACCGGTTAATACATCCCCGGTTAATACAACCAACCGCTTAATGCATCCAAATTGCTTGGAACGGAATTTTCCTATTCATTCCCCATTAAAAAAAAACCGCTTAATACATCCAGTCACCGCTTAATACACCCACTTTCGATTCCCTATGAAGGCAGATTGTTTTTTACTGTGTGCAAATAATGGCCTATAATGAACGAAAATACTGGCTTTACTGTAGGAAATAGCTGTAGGGACTGCAAGTTGATGTTGCGAAATGATTGAAGCTCGACAGTCCCGTGTACCTACGTTGAGTGTCTTACAGCTAGAACGGCAACGGCACGAGCTTTATGGCACGAGCTTTATTAACGAGCTTTATTATGAGCTTTATTATGGTGACNTGATATGTAGACATCGGTTAATACAACCACCGCTTATTACATCCAAAATCGCCTGGCCCGAGGTGGATGTATTAAGCGGTGGCGACTGTATATACAGTGCACAGTAGCAAAGGGGGCAAAAGCCAACGACTGTAAGCTCTTAAAGACAGCTAAAAGAAATGGAGAAATGATAGTATCACGGCAACAACACAGATAAATAATATAGTGATTTGGTATATTTATTTATTGTTAATATACCATTTAAGTAAAGTTCTTCAGATGATGAATTTTTCATGAGTATAAAACACTTCTTTACTACACTTTCACTGTTCAGGGGCAATACTTTTAGGTTTCCCCACAGGAAGCATCAAGCATTATATAACTACTTAACCTTCCCTCGATGTATTTTTTTTAGTTAGAGTCAGTAATACTGTTTTTTTTCAGTTCTGAAAAGTGGGATCTTGTGAGCAGCGAGGATAAAAAGAGATTGCAATACCCGGCTGGTGACGGAGAATGGTACATGAGTTACGATGACATCATAAAAAATTTCGACAACGTTACCATTTGCACCATTGGACCAGACTTTGATGAAGACGGCGTGCAAACAACAAAGGGGTAAGGTAGTTTTTAAAGATGGATTTACAGACTACAATATATATCCACAGACAAATTAAGATTTTGTAGCTACAGGTACTGTATGTTAATAGTGTAGTGTTCATTTCTGTCCTAGTATGCTCACTGCAAATATCTATTTACTAAATCCTTTTACTTTGATTCAACATTCACAAATGGAACACACTTTCACATAATCTTTGGGAGCGCCGTAGCTACCGGGAGCGCCTGACTTCCTGCCCCTGAACCCCATTCCTTAATTCAATACCAATTATATCCATGACTGGACAGAAGCCTGGTGGAATTATAAGGTGCAGAATTTTATACGAAACTAGTGATGGAATTCTACTCCCTATAGAACAAATACTTTATGATGGTTCAGCATCCTGAAAGAGACTTTGACAGTGGCTAGCATGTGACGTATTATACACATAGTCGCTAAACATATGCAATCCTTGTTTTGGGGTATAGGGTTTGGAATCGATTTTCCATTTACTCCCATGAGCGTTTGTCTTGCACGGATTTTAAAAACTTTATTGTATTTCATATCAGGTATTACTACAGCTATGCTCAAGGATCTTGGATAACGAGTGTCAACTCTGGAGGGGGCTTTGTAAATAATTCGCTGCAGAATTTCCTTTGCAATCCGCAATATCTCATCAAAGCCTCAACTTCCGTTCCTGGTGAGTGCATTATGAAAGTATCTTTAAACAACATTATGGAAGTGGTAACTTTTCATAACAACTTCAGAGATGTAGCTCATTTATCATATATGCTGTATTGTCTTGGCGTAACGTCACAAGCTTGTAATGATCGTTTGCAGTGAACGTAGACAACAATTCCGTGGGACCATCCTGCTGTAGGCCTACTGTTAGCGTAGCATGCGAAATTGTTAATGTGTACAGTACTGTTAAGGAGGTCGAAAAATCTCGTAAGCTTAAGTCACAGAATATAATACTAATTATAATTATATATAATCTACCAATACATGAATTCAACATGCTACGAGTAGCAAGTAATCCGAGTAATGGGTCGAAAACTGGTAATTAGAACAATAGCATTCAACTATTTCCGATGGTATAACAATACTACTATAACGGTTTTCCTTTAAAACATCTTATCCACTTCTGTTTCAATATTTTTTTCACCGAAATCACTGTCGAACGAGCTGTATAAATGGGTCACCGACAAGTTTCAAGAGTTTTAAAGCGACATTTGACATAAAACCATTCTTCCTGTTATGTCACGCACTGTTTAAGTAAACGGAGTATAGGTGATTTCGAATTGAAAAAGAATTTATGATGAAAACTATGATCCTGCCATTTATTCTACAAACACAATAAAAGTAAAGTCGGTACCAAGGTAACGGGAAGCAGAAACGAAAGATGTGATAAGAATGAAAGAGAAGTACAATATGATTGTGCAATGCAATTGTCAAGATAGAAACTAGTGGCAGGAAGCATCGTCGAAATTATATCTCGAGAGAATCCCGAGGCATGATCTATGAAACGATTTGTTTTGTTTCAGGGAGTCAATGTTCTCTGTTCATTGGCCTAATGCAAAGGTATTCTCGACAACAACAGGAGGGTCGGAAACAGTTCATAATAGGATATCGTCTTTACAAAGTAAGTGACGTTTCGAATTTCCCGATGTTTTCGTGAATAAGTCCAACAGGAGGGTCGGAAACAGTTCATAATAGGATATCGTCTTCACAAAGTACTTACGTTTCGAATTTCCCGATGTTTTCGTAAATAAGTCCTGTCGAAGAATCGCCCGTGGTGCATCTATTTGTTTTAGTTTGTTATCACCAAGCATTACAAAAATTATAGCTTGCATTCCTCATACCTTGCATTCCTTATTATTCGCCAAGGGCCTATTTTCGAGAAACTCCGGTATTTTATGGGACTCCGATAACGGGAATACAGATACCCCTCCCTTAACGACCGTTATCACGGCTACCAAACTACGAACGTTCAATATGAAACTGGAAACTTTTATAAAAACAGCGAAAGACAAAGCAAGTACATGTAGTTGTTGCTTGCAGCAACACTGCCACGCTGCGGAACCACAAAAAAAAACAGATTGTTGTAAGCCATACAGTACTGTATTTGTATTATTAAGGTCGCAGAACATGACGGTCGCTAAACAAAAATTACTTTATTAAAGTAGTGTGAAGTATGACTGTACTGTAAAATTAAATAACGTTATTGGTGTACAGGTGGATGACAGTCTGGGTCAATATCTCCAATGACGGTCGCTAAACAAAAATTACTTTATTAAAGTAGTGTAAAGTATGACTGTACTGTAAAATTAAATAACGTTATTGGTGTACAGGTGGATGACAGTCTGGGTCAATATCTCCAAGAAACGAAACAGAAAATACCATTCAGCTACCATTACCAACTCATCTTGCTGAGTGCATGTGATGAAGGACGCAAAATGCGCGAAGTATCGACATATTATGAAGTTGAAGGAGGAAAATATTATCTGTACATTCCTTTCACAAAACATATTGGAGACAAGGAGGACTATCTTCTACGTGTTTATTCCGAAGAACCAGTGGAAATAGATGAACTGAACTAACTACAAAAGTCTGGAATATATATTGAATCCAGTGTTATTATACACACTAAATTGCTGCTATAAGCCACCCAGCATAGTCGAGAAGCTGGAAATTGATTAAGACTATTGAAGTTGTTTATAATTTGGTCCACTTCATTTATTCAATGAGATGGCAATGGCCTGTTATTGAATACTGTATATCGATATATTAGAGAAGTGTTTTTAACCGTTCCCCCTAGCGCCCCCTTTCTGCGAATTTGCGTGAACTAAAACGTATATTACCAGTTGAAATTGAATTGAAAATATTAAATCCTATATTGATTTAGGAATACCGTAATTTCCGGAATATAATACGCACCCCTACTATGACGTCAAAATAGCTGGAAAGGCGCGCCACCAATGTTTAATACGCACTCAGACTTCGTCAGTGTGATCAAAAGCCCCTATTAAATCGTTCTTCCCTCACACCTACTAGCCATCAAACACAAGCCTGAAGACGATAGCTGTAATGGTATTTCATAGTACATCGGCACAGCGATATTAACAGTAAAATACGCACTACAGTTGATATCACTAAAGCTATTTAACACCTCATTTAAGGGATATTCGGACTGCTGTTTGCTGTCTGTTACGTCTCGTGGTTATTATGAAGCTATTTTACTTTCACTTTATGAGTTCTGCAACTAAACTCTGCAGTACACTGACTATAAGCTTGTAAATGCAAAGTTACAGACAAACCCTTCTCTATTCAAAACGGACCGTCAAACCGACCATTAACAAAAATAGGCCAAGAGACACTTATCTTACTAAATCATTATTAAATGTCCTGCATCCTTCGAGGACTGGGTTTATCTGATTATGAATAGCATAGAGCATTGATTCTCGACCTTTTTAAGCAACGAGGCCAAATTTTCAACATAAATTCGGTAAAGGGTTGCAATTTCTAGGGAAGGGGCCCCAATTGCTTTGGAGGAGGGGGGCACAAATGCAGTAATACCGTTAATACAAATAAACAGAGACATATAAGTTGAATGACATTAAATAACCTTTAGTACGATAAAATTATTCTTTGTTACGTGTTACGTGTGAATGAAAATTACAATCTGCAGCGGATGTGTTGTGGGGTGTGCTAAAAAGTTGTTATATAGCCTTTTCTTTGTTAACACGAGTAGGATGTGCTTCAACGATGTATTGATAAAATATTTTTTAACCAAAACAATATTTTGTTAACTGCATTTACGAGGGCCGCCGGAAGAATGGTTGAGGGCCGCATATGCATATGTAAAACACATCAAGTAATTTCTACACTAATGTAGATACAGTGACAAACTATTTATTGTTATTCAACGCTAATAAATTCAAATCAGGCATCAGGCAAGTTTATACCGGCTGACCGACCGTAAATATGTAATCTTGATTCTTTCCCTCATTGACATGAATGTAAACATTGTCTATTTTGCTTTTCCTCGTCTAATCTGTGTATATTACTCGACACTCCTTTAACTAGAAATACCCCTACCCCCCCCCCTCTTCACTCAGCACAAAACATGCCTGCTACTGATACACTGAATCAATAACTGGGACAAGATTAACACTGACAAAAAAAGGCTGCGACTTTTACGTGGGTATTTACTGAGTGCTGGATTTTGACAAGAACTACTATTACAGTAAACCATCACTAATACAATGACTGAACAGAATACAATGGCGAGATTTATATAGGACATGAATCGTTTTCAACCAATAATAAAATAACAGACTGTAATAGAGAATCAAATGATTACCGTGTGGTTAATCTAGTAAACACTGTACTAGATAATTATCGATTAATAGAAAAATTAACGTCAATCCACCTCCTTTTCCCTTTACTGTTCTTATATCCATGCTATAATAAGAGTCCATAATCTACATTATTATTAACAATGATTCAAGTAACCTAAATTCGAAAATTAAGTTGAACAATCTAGGGCACGTTCCATCTTTGCCATGCCTTGATTACAGGCTTTGACCGGAAGACCCAATATTCCTCTTTGAATTTCCAGAACAGAAATGAAAATGATTTGATATACTTGTTTCCTTCATGTTATTCAAATAAACAACGTTATTAAAATTTAATCGTTTTATTGGGTTTATATGAGC
>QRAM01000606.1:9153-37374 GCA_013436055.1 Halocynthia roretzi | reverse complement strand
CTGTACCTGAACATCATTGGGTGCATTTTTCGCAGCTCATAGTGCGTGTTTTCAAATTTTACCCCAAAGAGCCCAGCCCGTATGAGATGTTTATTACAATAAACAGCATTCTGTGAAATATTTCAGTCCCAAATAATTAGGCCTAATTACGGAAAATTACTGACGAGTCCCAGGCGCATTCGTAGTATCAATGATGATGATGTGTGACATTAAAAACGTAAAACCTTTATAACTCTTGATACAATGGTCGGCCAATAACTAACTATATTAAAGGTCAAGAAGGTCAGCTAATAAGAAATTCCTGTTTGATTATCGTATACTTTGCGTATTTTTCCCATTATAAACGTTATAACGAAGCATGTTTATTCAATGACCATTGCATTACAAGTTCAGAATATAGTTTACCACGACAGCACGATTCTTGATTATCCGAAAAGCTTGAATAAAAGAGCAGCAATCCATCATACATTCCCGTTCCAATATGATCGGATAAGTTTCGTGGTAACGATGAAGCTCCCAACGTATGATGCGTAAGGTTGTTTCTGTTATCTCATCTTTAATTTGAACTTGTACTCTATCTTTTAAGAAAATAAACTTGGTTGATAATTGAGTATCCATTGTGATATAGCATAATCTAATCTGATTACTAAAAAGAGCTCAAAGAAATACCTTTTTCAGGATAAGCTATTTTTAAAGTCCAATATAACAAAAATAGGTTTATTTCCAGCAGCAGGTACTTCATATTTTTCTGATACTTCCTTGTAAATTATATCAAGTATATTTTTCTCATTGTTGCGTGTGAATATTAAGCAAGAATTCTGCTGAAGAATAAAAACAGGCAGACTTGCGGAACGAAGGCATTTTGACCATTGTGAATAATAATGAGTAAAAGTCGAACCACGTGTGCTTAATTATATTGCAAAGTAATTGATTCAAATTTTTTTCTTTAAATTGGCATTAAATTTGAATTTAAAATATTTTTGCTCAAAGCATCTAACGTTTCGCGATCAGTGAAAAATTAAAGAGGTTGTACGTTGGTCCTAAGTGTGAGTAGTCGTTAAATTAGGTGATCGTTAAGTGAGCAGAACCTGTATATATACCTATATTATATTGTGTGGATTTTCTATGAAATTCTGCATTTATTGATGCTTGTTATGTCGCTAACCACGGGCCGAGAATTCCATGGCGACTATAACTCGCCATAGTTCATAGTCAATATACAGTAATCCCTCACCTATCGCAGTTAGAGCGTTCCAGAGCCTTCCGCGATAGGTGAAATTAGGCGTAGAAGTAGAAACCACATATTTCATTAATTATTTGAATATATTTAAACGTATTTTAAACCATTATGAATCATTCACACACTCTCATTTACCTTATTAATCTTTCCCATAATCATTTGACCGGTTATATAAATTTTATTTAACTTTTAGCCCTCAAACATAGTGGTACTGTACGGCACGGCATTTATCATGAAATAAAATACATAACATATTACATCAAAATGCATACAATACAATATTATATCAAATCCGCGATGTAGTGAATCCGCGATAAGTGAACCGCGATATAGCGAGGGGCGACTGCAGACCCTAACTCAGTTTTTCCATACGTCAAGGATCAAAGTTCATATTGATAGTTATGGTTCAGTAGTTATCACAAGTGAGATTCGTGTTTCGACTTGTGTGAACGTAACTGCTGTGGATTGTGTTTGACTGGAAATTGTTTGTATTTGCACTCCTGTGTATGTAATCTTCGAAGATTCAGCCAAGTTATATTGAATTTTCGGAAAGGAACCGAAGATAGACGG
This sequence comes from Halocynthia roretzi, assembly GCA_013436055.1. Lineage (NCBI taxonomy): Eukaryota > Metazoa > Chordata > Ascidiacea > Stolidobranchia > Pyuridae > Halocynthia > Halocynthia roretzi. The sequence continues at coordinate 35,564 of QRAM01000606.1, read as the reverse complement.
TGATCAGAATGTCATCTGCTCTGATAAATTTCGTTCACCAAGAAATTTCAGGCATTCTTGGCGAAGATACACCGGTGACTTACAGCCAATACATTCTGGGAATAGAAGAAGACGATGCCGTGAAAGAATATTTGACAGAATTACTTGGAACCGCCGTTGACTCTTCAAAAATCGATTCGATCGTCACGAGACTGAACAAAAAGAAAAACCACAAGCAAGAAAAGTTTACGGTTTACCAAAAAAATTCTCAAGCAGAAATTGAAGATCAAAAATCTGTTAAACCTAAGAAGAAAAAAGAACAGAGGAAAATAATTCCCGTTCCGAAGAATGAGGAGCCGGAAATCAAGACTCCGATCGATTCCGGAAGAAAGGAAGCTGCTAAGAAAAAGACACATTATGTATCATTATACAGCAGTGAAGGAGAAGCACGTAATTCTGTGTTACTGCCTGGACGTCACCCTTGTGAATGTCAGGCTCAAAAACACAGGTGATTGAATCTATTTACTTTTCCTATATTTCAGGAATTCAGGAATTCTTGAAGTGTATTTTTTCACTACGTGCGTAGTTCAAACCTTGAAGTTCAAATGCTCTCTGATTTTGCGTTCAAAGTCGAAAACATTCTAGGAAAGAGATATGGAGTTACAGGCTGATTCAGTCAAGATTAAAGATGCCTAAAAATAGACCTAAAATTATGAAAAAATTTCTCAGAGCCCAGTTTGTGATACCTAGGCTTAGATGACTCAGTGTACTCATCTTCATTTTTATTTATGAGTTGCCGTATTTGCCCACCAATAGGATTCTAACTTATCATTTTGTTCACCTCCAGATTGATAAATAATTGTCTCGGATGTGGACGTGTCGTTTGTGAGCAAGAAGCTTCTGGTCCTTGTTTATTTTGTGGAAAAATTGTCTGTACGCCGGACGAGAAAAAAATAATCGACAGGGAATCAAAGAAGAGCGAAAAATTGTTGAAAAAATTCTCATCAATGAAAGGCGGTGCTAGCCTGTCATCTGCTGATAAAGGTTCGAATTCCTATTCTATATTTTTTATCTGACCTATTACTAGCTCAGCAATGCCTTGCTCACTTGAACTGTATATCCAGTGGTGGATCGTCCATAAGGACTGCACATCTGCAGTTCCTCCCCAGACCCATAAACCTCACAGTAGAATAATTTCAGTTTCAATACATTTATAACTGAATTTGCATTAAAACAAGACAAAAATAGAATTTTTTTCCATATTTTCTACCAACACGGAATTTGGTTGACAACCATAAGCTGTATTCTGTGGAGCTCAGCTCAGTCCCATGTTTAGACTGGATGGTGTAATAAGCTGTGTCTGCTTTGAATGCTTTAATTACCCTCTGACAAACAGTGACAATGGAAAGTAGCGAAGTATCAACTTTCCCCAGCTGATATTCAATGAAAGGATAGGGCTTGTAGTCTCCCCATTCTATTTTTTCACAAGCCAATGTGTATATCGGCAATGAACAATACTGGATAGGAAATTATTTGTCTCTTCATTCAGTTAATTAACTACTTTGATTACTAGATGAAACTAAAGGACTTCAAAATGCAAAGGAATACAAGGACAGATTGCTGGAATACGACAGAACTTATACGCAGAGAACCCGTGTGATCGATGATGAATCGGATTATTACGCTGCTGACAAAGATGTTTGGTTGAGTACAGAAGAGAGAAAAGCGGTGAAAAAAAAGCAGGAAGAAATGAGAGAATTTCGATTTGGTTCTCGATTATCGAAAAAGGTGAAGTTGGAGTCTATATTTACTGCGTATATAACCTATAATTTAAAGATATTAGGTTGTTATGCTAAGTTTCTTAATAATCACCTCAAACAATGGACTTTCGCAATTAACAAACAAATATTCCCCATATTAGTCCACTGGATCGAGGTTTCTACTATACGCCAGAGGTGTGAAGAAACCTGCGGCCAACTGGCCAAATGCAGCCCGCGAACCTAATTTTTGCATTTGTGCATTTTTTTAAATAGAGTTTGGCCCATAACAGGAATTCAGTGCCACTGTTTTTGATGTTATATAATTAGCGAAGCATCCCTAAAGTTGATTTATTTGATTAACAAGAAAACCAAATCGATTTTTTTATGCCAGTCACTAGTAGATAGTCGATGCAAGTGCGGCACGTCTGGTTTGGTTGAGTGTATTCGGCCCGGGAATGCAACAAGGTTACACACCTCTGCTGTATAACATTAACAACATCTACATTCACAGATAACGCTTGACTTCGCCGGGCGTAGAGTTATTGAAGAGAACGGGAACATGCATGCCGATGAAGACGAGGATATTCTAGCTTCTATACGAGCTCAAGAAAAACCGTCTGTGAATCCATTTCTACATGAAAACTTTCCAGATCTTCCCATGCCAAAATTTGTTGCAACAGAGAAGGTGACGAAGGAGAGGGTGAATGGGATCCAAAATACTCAACCTGTTGAGGCGAAGAAGAAGCAAGGTGTTGGAAGATTGCAAGATAAGGAACTTCAGACGATGTCAGATACAGGGATGTGTCTGAGTATGCATCAACCCTGGGCATCGTTACTTGTTCATGGAATAAAGAAAGATGAAGGACGGACATGGTATGTTGATAATTAGTAGAACAAGTTGAACCTGAGCTTAGGGTTGAAATTCAAATTTGAAAGATCTGAAAATTATTCAAAAAATACATCATATCCCAAACTCGAATCCCCAAACATGAGGTAGCACTATATATATCTTATACTGTTGCCCACATCAGCCTTCTCATGTCGATAATCCCACATAAGCCTTATTAACATAACTATATAACAGGAAATTTTTTATAGGTATACGCCCACATTTGCGATGCCATACTGTAGTGATTTTGAGACATTTGGAACCGCAATGAATTTGTCTTTTGTTCCAGTTGACCTGCTAGGGAGCAGGCCTGGGTCCCGGGGCATATTTCCTGGAAAAATAACGTCACTATTACCTAAGTTAAGATACCCTAGGTCACCACACCAAATTTGGTGCGAATCGGTGCAACCATTTGTTTTTTTATAGCAGACAAACTAATTTTCTTTATTATAATATATATTTTATTGCATGAATCTCTTCATCAGGTATTCCAATCACCGAGGTCGACTCTGGATTGCGGCTGCTTCTCATAAACCAACCCCAGAAGAAATAACGGAGGTCATCGATCAGCATCGTCAATTCGTTGATGAAGATGTCGCTTTTCCTGAAGAATATCCGACATCCTGCTTACTGGGATGCGTTAATGTTCAGGATGTGCTGAGCCAGGTTGAGTATAGAAACAGATTCCCGAACGGGGAATCTGCGTCTCCTTACGTATTTGTATGTTCTGATTTCGAGGAACTTCTTATCAAACTGCCTTTGAGTGGAAAACATAAAATATGGAAATTGTCGTCACAGGAACATAACACTGTTAAAAAGGGCAGAACGATACAACATAGTCAATTCTAAGATAATGACAGGAATTCGTAACTATGGTTTATGACAGCAATGATAATTATCAAATTACTTTTATTTGATGAGAAACTGAGATAGAGAACTATTAGACCAGTGGTTTTGTTGAAGCGACCACAATTTTCGAAAAAATTTGAAATCAGAGTACTTGCAACCCCACCATGTGCAGATAGTTTACAGAGAAAAATATTTATTAACGCATTACCTAATTTCCTGTGACAGTAAAATCAGCGCTAGTATTACATTGATTTGCCATGTTTTGCTGACAGGGTTGTTACTACATGCTGAAAAGACGTTTATAAGAAAATGTTACTAAAAAAAAACTGTTTCACAAATGTCACGCAACGAAACTGTTTCATAAATGCAGAAGACATATTTCTCTTGTTTATGAAACAACATGCTACCCCAGAGAAAAAAAATTCGACCCTACCTGGGGTCGCGACCTACAGTTTGGAGACCAGTGTATTCGTCCCTTATTTCCCTTTATTAAGCATTCGTGTATTCGTCCCTTTATTAAGCCCAATAGAAGTCCATTGTCCAAATGCTGCTTAATATTATAATATAAGAATATTATGCCTATAAACTACCTTATTTCATATTTGTATTTATTGCCATGTGGTATAGGTAATGTATGCTTAGATATATATAAGTATAAGTATTGATGTTTGCGTTACTTTGTGCTTACCCTTAATAATATGCAATTAATTTACTATTGTAGAAAATTATTTACAATCGCATAGTACACTCTCTAGGGCCAATTGTGGAACTATAATTTGCTTCATAAATATTTAAATCAATGTTAGGATTCAATAAAAGTCCAATCTCTAGATTGAGTTATTGTCTATTAGTATCTGTTGTGACAGAATTAATAATTTCTCCACTAAATTTGTATGATAGGAAATTTATTTATGGTAGCTACTATTGTTGAGATCATGCTCTCAGTGCTCAGTGCTGTGATAAAGCACTTTCCCTGAGCAGACTTGTGTGTAGAGATGTATCAAGATCTTGTAGGTCTCTGTGCTGCAGGTACTGCGAGCCTTCACGAATACAGGAACTCCCTGACATACAAACAAACGATTAAAACCAGCCCATGAAGTCCATGTCTAAATCTGACACTGCACTTCATACATGTTACAGTCTCCTTGTTGTACTTCATTTTTAGCATTCCAGATGTTAAATTTTGATTTCATCCAAATGATACAACTTGGAAACTAACCACATGAATTCAAGAATTTATTAGGTTGTCAAGAACGTGTAAAAAAAGAAATTGCCAGTCGAATACAGATGATTTGTGTTCCAATATCATAGTAAGTATAGTGATAAAGCATATCAATATGTAGCTAGCTAGCTAGCTATATGTAGGTAATAGGCAACAATCCATATTGTGCATTAAAGCTCAGTTTATCTTCATTAATTTTGTCTCTTCAGACTATCCTTCTGATTACCACTGTCAGTCTGATAAACTGGTCTTATATGTAATTATATATAATGCATTCAAGCTCATTCTACTATTCCTTCGATAACCGGTGAATTAATGATGACTTCGAGACTTCTAGACCAGATATTTTTTGAAGTCTTGTATGTTTATATCATATCATTGTGCATTCACATCTATTATTTTGCTCTTCATACTATTCTTCATTATCATTGTCCTCACAGGCTATTCCTTTGATCACGATGAATTAATCAGGTCTTCTAGACTTCATATTTTTTCTATGAAGGTTTGCATGTCTATATCCACTCATCATAAAGGTCGTGGTTCATGCAAAGCTTTGACATCAGCTGTGAGTTCCGGATCGTGGTTACCGTTCTTTCTGGACCAGTCTCCGAGCCCTTGTCCGTTTATCCGATGCATCAATTTGTGAGTGATTGTGAAACCGCTGTGACCGTCTAATTGCGTGAGGACGATCAGTACTTGCCTGCAAGAGAAGTGAATTTAATTTTTTCATGTTCTATGTTTAATTATGTACCTCTAAAAATGGCTGTACATTATTTAGGCAAGTGTGAGTTGTAAGTGGCTGTAGCTATGTGAACTCAGCAGGTCATCGTACTTCTTAGGTATTACTATACTATGGGTCTACCCCATTTTCAGGGTAACCGTTAGGGTTGAAAATAGCTTTGAAAAGAACTAACTAATACCTTCAAAAATTGGGCCATTATGACCTACTGAACTTTATGTATAAACACATCATTAACCCTGTATCAAATCCAAGTAAACTACCTACATTTTTAAGGCAAGTGCTGGTTTCTGTAATGTTGAAATCATTCATGTAAGGCTATAACAACATGTAGTCTTTAGACCAACACATGCAGCCATTTTAAATACATCATATTCACTTCAAGATTACATTTTATATTTTACATTTTAATTTCCGTCAGATTGATTGAGGTCTGGATTGAACAATGCTGGAAAATTGACGTTCAACCTGTATAAATTTCTGGTCTATACATTTACCAGGATCTAACTGTGAACCTACTTGTGCAGTGGAGGAATGCAGTCGGCTGTTCTCAACAATCCTCTTGTGGAGACAACATTTCTTGAATCCATGCAGTCGCAGACAACTTGAAGATGTCTTTCTGGATGTCGATTTTCAGCAACCACAATTAGACCGGCCCATCCATGGGAGAGATAGTAACATGTCACATAGTCTCGGACCTGTCAAATGGGCACATAGGTATGTTGAACATATTAATTGATATCACTCTGTCGCAACACATCTATATCCTATTCATATCTCTCTTTTTAAAGTATAGGCCAGTAACAATTATCAAAAAGAGACTATCCAAAAGCAATTACAATAAGCAGCATCCTGTATATTGTATTTTTTCCCATAAATTCAGCAAAGTCATTAACAGCTGTGAAGGAGCACTAAACTAATATATTTTCTATATATTATTATATATAATTAGTAAACTCACAGAAATAAGTTTTTATGACAAATATTCAAGATAAACTAGACCGTGCTATGTACATAGAAGTATGATATGTCAAAGAGTAAATTATAATTCAACGCGATATTTTTATTTCATTTATTCTTGGTGATATTTTTTTCTTAATGCGTCCAGGTTTTTAGTTATGAAAATACGGTAGCCCCATGCATACCAGATATGTAGCTTGTATTTTATCAAGTAATTTAATAGCTTTAATACTTGACATGCATGTATGCTTACATTTTTCTTCTCTCCTTTTTTCATAGAGAGACCGATTACCGCTTCAGCAACAAGTGATCTCTGTGCTGGACATGGTGTCAATGAAATTGCTCTGCTACTATGAAGAGCAAGAACAAACTCTGGATGCTCCGTTCCTCCTCCTCCAATTGCTCCCATTCCTGAATAATAAAGTAAGTACTACATTTCCTATTTTATGTACAAAGAAAATTAATGTGCATAAGTTAGACACTAAGAATAAAGTAATAATTGTACTTATTGCAAAAAAAGGATCAAAATAGGATTTATTTTGCCACTGACTACAAAAATTAGACAATGCACAAGAAATCACTGATTAATGACTTAGTTTTTGAAATTTAAAATCATAATCCAATGCGTACCTGGACCGGATATGTATGAGGACAGCCAGTGATTGAAAGCCAGTGTTACTATTTGATAATATCCTGGTTCAAGAACACAGGAACATGTACCATGTCTCTTAACCTGCAATAATAGATGCAGAGATGAGTGAATAATGTTTCCAGAGCTAGTGCATTGCAAAAAAATCAAGCCTTGAAAATAACTTTGACTTGCCTATGTTAATAATTATACTCTGTTAAAGTTGTAATATAGATAAATAATATGCCACACAGAGGCAACATAGCCAACACATTTTGAATAGTTAACTCACAACCGCATAGCAGACATGATTAGAATATTGTGTAATTGCGATCATTGAAGTGCATAAAATATTACCCAGATAGAAGCCCACTCGCATAAACTCCGAACGAAGTTACAACGTACTAGTCATTTTATAAGAGATTTCTCTCAAATATAATTTTCTGACATCACTTTATTGTTACTACCTGTCTTCTACTAGATTCCACCAGAACACCAAGAGGAATATTGCTTCCTTCTTGAGCTTGCTCTGCTCTTTCACTACCCCGGAACACGCAAACACAGATATCGACGGGATGCCTCTCTGCTGCTTCCTGACTCCTGAAAAGTAAGAAAGTTTTGAATTTTGATTAATTAACATCTGGCCGCAAGGAATTATATATACTGAATTTAAAAATCCTTCGAATAACATACATAGCATTTCTATCACTGATGTTCAACATTTTCAATAATTTCCCAACTACTAAACAAAAGGTGGTGGTGATGATGATGAAAAGATTTGAAATTAAAAACAACCGCGTGGCATTCAGATTTTATTGAAGCGGAATTACGAATACAAGTTTATTTGGGCATAGGTTTAAGGATAGTGATATGGAGATATATAAAAATAAGTTTATTTTGTTTACGGCCTTATACCACACTCTAAGAGAGAAGATTTCATATTCTGTTTATTCTTCTCTCACATTAGCAGTAACCCTGGTTGTACATCGTGAGTGTTAAATACAACAATGAAAATATATTAATACAGCCACTTGTTGTTCTTGGGTTAAATCTTAATTATAACTTCCTTGAACCTTGAATCTTTAAACAATGAAAACGTAAATGAATGTATTAAGGTTAAGGGGAAAGATTCATTCACACCTTTGTATTCGCTGGAAAATTGAGAAATCTATTTCTGTGGCCGCATAAACTTTTAAGAAGTAAGTAGCGGGAGATTGGAGAGCTGAATTTGGAAATACTCCCTCTGTCCTTGTTTCTACCCAGTTCTCTCCTCTCACTTTGCAAATATCAACGCTGTCAAAGTACCTGGTGAATGAAATCATAAGAGTAAAGTAAAGTTAAGTTAAGAAGTTACTTTTCATAGTGCGATGAATCTGGATATAATTTGTGCTGTGATATTGTGAGGCATTCAGTGAATGTGGGTATTGCACAAATATGGATGCAGTAGCTATGCAGATCATATGAATGAGTTAAATAATGAATTTCAAATAAGGTTTTGATAAGAAGAGAATTTGAATCAAGGGTCGGATGTGTGTTTAAATTGTTAGGAAAACAGGAATTGAAGGTATTCTGTATATCACCTATTACTGTATGTACGAATAGATACTCCCAGACACTGCTCAGTGTAATTTCTAGGGTAGTAGGCACAATTTGTTTTATTCGATTTTGACCCCTGTGCCTAATGTGTGATGACACAATTCTCATTCTTTCCCGTTCACTGCGTCTACTGTAAAAATATGTTTTTCTCACTTTCGCATATCCAAGAAACTGAGCCAAAATATTCCGTGATGGTACTTGCTTGGGTCGAGTCGTCGTTTCAAGTTAGGATTTGAATTCCATAGTGGCGATTTATCCGACCAGTCACCGGACCATGAATCTTGTGCCCATGGATTCCGTAATTGTAACAACCTGTAAATAGTTAAAAGTTTTCAAACACGGAATTATATAGGAGTTTATTTTCAAGGGGCTTCAACCATGTTCTAAAATTTTCAACAATTATATAATTATGAACAGTGTTCACCATTTCCCCTTTATTTTTGAGCATGGTGGAGCCTGGTTAGGTACAGTGTACATAATATATTTAAAAAATTGTACACCAGCAACTACAATAGATATCCAGCCATCACCTTATAACTTCTAGGTTATCTAAATGTTCATTCCTGACATCCAGGACACTGTAGGCATGTCGCACTCGGAGTTCCACAGCGTGATAGCTCTGTTCGTCAACATTGACACTTCCGCCACCACACGAGGCACCCATGAGAAATCCTGCTTCTTTTGAACTCAGTAACTGTACCCATATCATGTCATAATCAGGTTCCTTAGCATCGCGAGCAGCTGAAAAATTATAAAGAGCTTAGTGTAAGACAATGTATTGGGCATTGGTTCTCATAATCCAAGGATCCCATTCCTTTCCTTGCAATCCCAGGTTTAAAGTTGCAAATTGCAACTAGAAAAATGCTGTTGTCATTCAAAAAAGTATACAGGACTGCTGTGAATACAATTTTTAACTCCACAACCCTGTACCTAACCTTCCCACTTATGCAGAGTGTCTAAAAGGTCACTCTATACACACACTGAGACCTCTTTTCTTTTCCCATTTTCATCCAGTGTCACTAAACTCAGCATAAACCATAAATAGTCTTTATTATTTAAGCTTTAAATGGATCCCCAATGTTATGATGATGGTACTGGAATTAATGCTGTGCAATATCGCAGCATGGCTAGAGGTTCTTCTATCCCCAAATGAATTTCCTCTGCACTAGTGTTATTGTCGTCCCCATAATGTGACTACACACAGTCTTCAGAGTAATCGGGATAATCAACTTACTTGCTGATAACTGTAAACTTTCACATGGAGCACCAGTCAATGTTGCCAATCCTTCAATAGATCTTCCTGCTTGCAGTGCTTGATAACACCCATGCAATTTTGCCAATGCTTTCTCGATCATTGGAACCCAAAGTTGTTTGCGTCTTGCCTGTAAAATGACATGAAGCATTTCAAACATTCATTCATGTACACTAGTTGTGATTCCTAATCAAGTCTCGGGAGGAAACTCTAACCCTATAAGCAAAATAAGCATGTGCTTAGGGCAACAAGAGAAGGAAGGGCACCACATTTATATTATTAAATTAATTCAATTTTTAGCCATTTTCAAAATTTATTGAAAAATGAATAAGTTCTGTTTATAAAGCGTTCTCTCCTGTGTTCATTATTGTTATATTTTGAATTACAAATGTATGTGGGGCACAAAAATGTTTTAGTGCTCAGGGCCTGCAAGGGTCTCTGGCCCTTGGTGCAATATATATATATATATATCAATGCTCAATGAAAAGGATAAATCAATGCCCCTACAAACTTGCTGAATAAATCCAAATATGTCATTGAATATAATTCCTATGTCAAGAGGCTCCTGTACCCGGAGCTCGCCAAGGTCTGAATCCCAACCTGGGTATCTCAGCCTTCTATAGCGATTGAATGTGTGGCCTAGATAGAAGGACTTGTTCATGCTGTCTGCCATACAATTATTTTATTTATTCATGCTTGTACAGACAGCCTTTAACCACATAGGTCGTAATTTTTTCGATGAATTCCAAATACCTTGTTCAGCATATTAAATTCATATGCTAATTGAATACCACCTGGTAATAAGATCTTATAATTCTAACGTAGATCACTATTGTAATTCCCATGAAAATAACCACCTGTGTGTACATTAACTCATTGTGCGCATTGCAAGGCAATAAATCATCAATAATCACTGTTTTCCATTCCCCATCTTTGCAGAGTCTGATCATGTAAACTCCACAACGATTGTACTCCTTTGTCAGGAAGATCTTACGGAGAAGCTCCGGTCGCTCAACAAGCACCGAGAGACCACTGAGAAACCTAATCAAGGTATTTCAAATATTTTCATTGTTATTATGCATGATTATAAATCTATAGCATGGAAATGCAATTTTTAATTGAGAGTGGAGCTAAGGATATAGTTTAAGACCTAATTACCAGCTTACCAGCAGTTTCCAAGTACTCCTTGTTGAATGTCTGAGGGCATTGGGTCATTTCTAAACACAGTCCAGGGCATTTGCTCAAATCCACGCTCGAGATCATATCGAATCTGTATGCATATATGTATATTATAGTGGGTCCGCAACGTATATTAACGTTTACCGGTCCACAAAGCATTTTTTCAACGTTTACTGGCCCGCATAAAAAGGTTGCAAACCACTGGTTTAATGAAAACACCATCTTACAGTCGTAATTTGCAAGTTGTGATAGAGGTTATTAAGCGTTGAGTATCAGTATAACAATTTGTTATTTGAACATTTTAATTTATCCTTAAACTGTCATAAAAATAATATATTCTATTCAGAAAAGTATTCATTTAGAATAGTATAATTTACTTAGACAGTCACCAAAAATTTCGCTGTTATTGAGTATCGGTAAAAAGTATTGTTAGTATTTTGGTTTAGGTGTGCAAGAGCACATCTCTAATATTATATAAAACATACAGTTCTTAATTAAACTGCGGTACTGGTAATTGTAAACCAAATGTATTATATTACCTGATGAGGTCGTAACCACACAACATCGTTTCTGTTTCTGTTTCCATTACCATACCATAAAACCTTATTCGTAGGAGGAAACTGATCATCAACGAATTTCTCATCATTCTGTAACAAAAGAGAATGGGTGATTTCCAACACAAAGAAAGTTAATATGGAAATCCCCCAAGCCTAAAATGGAAAACACTTTGGTACCGTTGGTATTTTCATTTAATTAATATACAGGCACTCCACACTAAACAATATCTATATATATTTCATGGACCATTGAAGGTTCTACTGCATGTAACCAGTAGCCTACCGAAGTATGCAGTACAGTACTTAATGGTATGCCACTGCAAATAACATGTGAGTTAGTGAATGAATAGTCAAACAAAATATCTTACGGTTTCACAGAATGAGACGATTTCCGAATAAATTTCTCTCGCTTTTCGCTCGTGTTCTATTCGTAGTTTTTCCATTGTAATACTCGAAACATTTCCTCCTTGCGGGATAATCTCTAGTGAAGGTGTCTACAGTTGAAAAGAGTCACGAGTTATTATCACGATAATTCTGATCTAAACTTTAAAACCATTTCCAAGGACTATCTGCTGGCTGGGATAGGATAAAAAATTGACTGAATTCTTAAACAAAATAACTCTTTCATGCTAGGCACTACTAATGTATTATTTTTAGCTAGAAAAAGTATTAAAATTGCTCGAAACATCAGACCTTGCGTGAAAAAAAAACACCTAGAAACTATTTTCCAAATTCCACCCTTGGACAAATTTCCTCCAAAGAATTTTAAATTTCTCTTTTAGGGAGCCAAGTGGCTGCGGTTGAGAATGGAGCACTAGAGGCTAGGCACTAGGCATATGGTAGAAAATGGGACATATAGTAGCCCTAGATATAAGCAACCTCCTTTCATATCTAAAGACGAATATTAACAATACTTTCATACCACATTACTATATATTGTTATTTATATATTGCTGTTCACATAGTTTATATTGAATGCTGCAATAAGATCTAATATATATATACAATGTCTGCTCTCAAGAGCTTACTGTTATAACAGCCAATCTATAAATGAAATGAGGGTCTCCCCCTTTCCTATACATGTATTGAACGGGATTAAAAAATGATTTACCAGATTAAGTAGGGATTATAAATGCAATCGGTCATGCAATAATGAAGTAGGTTGTTTTTCAATAAGGGAGCAGTGTTATTAAAGCAACATTAATATCTTTAAAAGGGGCAGGCTATACAGCATATGCATGATTGGCTTGAACATATGGAGTATTGATATCATGAAGAAAATAGGTAACTGTACTATTTGGCAATCAAGCCAGAGCACAGGGGTCCCCAAATTTGAAGTGAAGTGGAGTCCTAACATAAGGAAAGAGGTGTTTGTGGAGCCCTAACAATATTGAACAATGAAATAGGAAAATCAAAATTTCGAGGGGGCTCAAATAATGCCTTCACAGCTTTGACTGCATAGTAGAACTTATAAATGGTCTGTGATCTATGGCTTCCTAATTATCATATTGTGTAATCACCAGAAGCTATTAAACTAAGCTCTATCAATTCAGCTAGGATTGCTACTTACAATATGTGTCAAAGGAGGGAAATACTGTTGCCCAGGAAACCATGATTCATTTACGTAATTCAAAATGATCTTAAAATAAAACTTACATTGAAAAATGAAAAAAGTTCTGAACTCATCTGTCTACTTGTAGAAGGACGATTTTGTGGAGCTGCTTTTGGCATGATATCTGATGTAAAATACAAATGGATTGGATCAATTTTTCAGTCACAGGAGTCGAGAGTTGCTAAAAATACTTCCAACTCCCTTGGCTTACTGTCAATTTTAATACTGGAACTGTGTTACAATTATCCAAAATTCCTGTTTTTACACTGTAAAATTGTCACACGACTAGAACCATCTGCACTTATTAAACATCAAATTCTTACAGACATGGTCTCAATTTCATGTAGTTTAAAACAAATAGCGTGTGCTACAAGCATGTTGGTGAACATACAGTAAATACCAATAATGTTCAAAGTTCTTCAATGGGGTGTTGTAAAGCAGAGGTGTGCAACCTTGTATCAAAAGTCGAACATTTGTGTATCAACTCCACAGTCCCGACGAATCATATGTGATAATCATCACAGGACACATAATAAGTAAATCACATTACTTTGTATCACTTCCATTGCTACAAAACCGCTTGGTCTGTCTCTGTTGCATCTTCTGCAGTGTTCATTTTCTGGACTGTTTGATATTTGGCAATTGCTACAGCACCAACTGACAATGAAGGAAAAGATATTTGAAGGCAGACAACAAAAAGGGGGACTGGTATAGTATAACAAAAAGCTATGGGAGGAGTTTGAATTTGGAGTGACAAAGGTAAATAGCAAATACTGGTGAAAAATTGTGGCTTTTTCTCAATGGGCTACGTGCGAGATATATCGCATACTGACTGGCTCTTGTGTGAGAGAATTATAAGCACAGCTATTGCCACTTCCTCATTATTCAAGGTTCCAATTACAATAGAACTCCACTCTTTCATAGCAGGAGTTCTAATAGTTTTTGCATTTCATTAATCAATTATTTAACTCTAAATAAAGACAACTATTTTTTCTCTTAGAAAGGAAACTGGATAACAGCTATGCAATACTACTGCGTTCATTACTTGAGTTTTTTTTTCTCTTTTGTATAAAAGATACGAGTGTTCATTACTTGTAGATGTACAGAAAATAGAACATACACATTTGCGGAAGCTTTTGTGAATGAACAATAAACTAATACATTTGTCATCTCAATCTGCACTTTTTAAATTTAAATTCTATTATTTATTTTCAAAATATTAGGTAAAATCAACATACTCATCCACAAAGGCTTTTGACGCTGGTCTGTTGGCGCTTGGATCTCTAGGTCTTCGTACAGCTGGATCTATGATCATGGAGTTGCTTCCTCCAGATGGTTCATGGGATGTTGCTGGAGGACTCGGAGGCTCATGACCAAACCATGGAGGTCGTCCATCATAACATGTCTCACAGTATTGTGCTGTTCTTCTGTTGTTGTAAGTGCAAAGTGAGCAAGTCCACACATTCGGGTCTGTATTTTGTATCACTTGTTCAATATTTTCGACACCACGAACAGTAGGATTATATTCCATCCCCATATTCACTGCATTTGAAGTACCTATGACAGGAGAATATTAAGAATAGAAAATTTGTATCATGGGAATGAATCAAAGTAAATATGTTATTGTNTATACACATGTAACAAGGAATATAATATGTCATGTAGCGCTGTTTGGACTCACTCCTTCATCCCCCTTTCATCACAATAAGCACCGGTTATCTTAGTAGTAGAAAAATGTTTAACTGCAGTAGGGTCCAAGCACTTAATTGGTTTTCTAGAATTAACTACTAAATTCAAGAGTCTAATCAGTTATACAGATGAGGAGTCAGAATGCGCAGGCACAGAAAGGCAAGGAGCTTTAATAACATATCATCTAGCTGTGATTATGCAGTTACCTACAATTCATATAGTTTGCCTCAGTGGTAGTTTCGTTATAGAGTGAAAGCGTCAGAGCTTATAGAGTGAAATTCCTTTGTCTAGTTCTAATATTTATATTGCCTTGTGGTAATGCATTTGTGTCTTTTCAATATGTAATGGTGGCTAAATTATGGTTTTAGGTTGTTGTCCGAACGCATCTGTATTTTCTCCGTTGAAATAAGTATTCATACTCAGCGAAGTTATCTCGGAATGCCTCCAATATAATGAGAGGCTAGTGTACTATGAATGTCACCGTAACATTCTATACTGCTATGGGTATTCAGCTATTCATGAATACAAAAAAAGTATTAATATTACTTACTATACACCGGTGTAGTAAAATACTGCTCACTCTACATTATAACAAGTATATACATAAAATTAAAACTGTATCTACATTCCAGATTTATAAAAACAGGCAGCCTTTCATCACCTCTTAACTAACACTATAGTTTGTGGCTGTCTGCAATGAAACAGAGAGTCTTCTCTCACAAAGATAGAGTGATAAATAAACAGTGTACACAATCTCCCACTGCTTACGAGTAGGAAGTTGTGATGTAACAGTATCATGAATCAGAATGTTGTGTAAGAGTCATCGCATTAAATATTTCATCACAGTAGTTTCGTTTTATACCTGTGTGATTTTTAGTAATTTAGAATAATACCTGTGACTGTGCATGCAATTTATATTTCAATCTAACTTGCAGGATTGTTGTATTCAGAAAATTAAGGTATTACATTTGCCTCAGTATGTTAAAATATGATTTCATATATACAGTGAATGCTTGTTAGCTCGGAGTCTATGGGACCAGATAAATTCGAGAGCATTTATTATAATAAGGAATTTACAAGGTTATGCAGTAACCTACAATTTATTTTATTATAGAGTGAAAGTGTCTGAGCTTAGAGAGTGAAAGCTCTTTTGCTCTTTTGTATTTGTGTCTTTTCAGTAAAAAAGGTGGCTAAATTATGATTGTAGGTTGGCATTACTCCACAGGCAGCCTTTCATCTCCTCTGAATTCTCTAACAAAGCAGGAAGTTGTGACGTAACAATCTTATGAATGTTATTTTGTGTAAAAGTCATTGCATTGAAAAGATCATCACATTCGTTTCGTTTAATATGGGTGTAACTGTGCATGTTGTTTATATTTTAATCTAACTTGCAGGATCTTTGTATTCGAAAAATTAGGGTATTACACTTGCCTCAGTATGTTAAAATGTAATCTCATATGTACAGTGAAAGCTTTTTAGTCTATGGGACTAGGTAAATTTGAGCTATCTGAACATTTAATATAGTTCAAATCAGTTAGAGTTAACTGGATTCCGAGGTAACAACCTTCTACTGTATTTGTGTTGATGTATCCTTAATTCAAAAACACCTATTTCTATTTGGTACTAGTAGAGGTGAGGCAAGGCCATGTTTGCTGACAGAAATAGCTCAGGCAAATCTAATTAACTTTACCAAATGCGATAGGATTTTCGGAGGGACCGCACTACAAAAATAGTGCCTAACTAGTCACCTCACAAGATATTGTGTATATCATGGATAGACCGGCATTCGAAATTGATTTTTTTTTACCTTCGAGTGGATTCAGATTATTTTGCTCATTCCGTTCCGCAGTGAAATGATCATCTCGCATATTCATCACTATAGGATCTCTATCGAGAGCTGCTGTTTGCTGTATTCTTGCTGTCATAGAGGTACTTGGGCTTAGAGGGTCAAAGCCAGCTAGTATTTCTGCAGGATTGATAATAACCTTTCCCTGGTTAGCTTGCAATACAGCTGTGGTTTGTAAATCCATGTCTGTTGTCAGAGATAACTGCTCTCTTTTTATATTTCGACGTAATCCGGTCGGAGCTCCGGGATTAATCATTGGGAGGGTTTGTATCATGTTTTGTGGTTGATTTTCTCCACTGTACAAGGCTAATATTTCATGATTACTTAGCTTAGCCTGTTCCGCTGCGGTGATGTTGCTCTTTTTAATCGGCTTCTCCTTTTTAAACGGGGTTTCTTTAGCAGTTCGATCGTTTCGTAATTTTTTTCTTGCACCTCCGGTAGGCAGATTGGTTTCCACGGTTAGCTGGGATCCTAGATTGGAGTTAATAGGCATTTGCATTATGGAGGGTTCTGATTTTTGTAGCATGGGGTTGCCACTTCTCATACGGGGATACTCTGTATGAATCGGGTCGGTTTGACGATTGAAAATATCGACAACTGTATTGCGATGATCGTCATCTAAACTATGCACAGGCGGATAGTAGATTATCGGATTGTCTACTGTCACAGTGAGGTCGAGAGGTTGGTCGTCAGTGTCCATATTTGTTACGATATCTGTCTGTGATGATGTTGAATGATTTTTGTCGAGAACCACGTATCCTGGTACAAAGGGATTTGTAATACTTTCTTTTTCGATACGAGGGGTGACAATTTTTTCTACTTTCCGAATCTGTGAGGATTCGCCAATGTTGTTCAGATCAGTCAAATCTGGAGTAAACTTCCTTTCAGGTATATCATTGCCCCTAATAGTTGCTGTATTTTTCGTAGCTCCCATTGACAGATCAGTAGCTTCCATATCTGATGGACCATAGAGTCCAGAACTCATCGATTCCATTTCATTGTCCGACAGGGAATCGAGTGCTTGGGACAGGTGAAATGTGGGAGCAAGTTTGGGGCTTAATTTCACAGTAGTACTGATGAAATGGGATGCGCTTGAACTCAATATCTCTTGGGGTATGGATATCTCGGTTGATTTACTTCTTGAAGCGGGTGAAGGAGTGCTAAAGCATTCTTCAGCTCCACTGTTGGGTTTTGAAAGGATTAGATTCAGACCTGTCTCATTATTCCTTGAAGACCTTGAAATTGGTTTATTTTCATCAGCTCCTATTCCACCGTCTGTGAATCTGGTCGACTGTTGTGGTACTTCAGGTATAGGAAGGTTCTCAGGAATGTTTGGATAACTAAATTGCTTTGGAGCGGTACAAGTCTCACATATTGTGTTTGTGTGATGGTTTATCAGTGTACATTTGTTACATGTCCATTGCTCTGTATTTAAAGAAAAAAATACAGTAATCTCACCTCACCTATCGCGGTTAGTGCGTTCCGAAGCCTCCCGCGATAGGTGAAAATCCGCGAAGTAGAAATCACATATTTAATTAATTATTTGAATATATTGAAATGTTTTTTGAACCATTGTAAATCCTTCACACACTCTTATTTACCTTATTAACCTCCCCCACAATCATTTGACCTGTTATTTATTTATTTTTTAAAACTTTTAGCGCTTAAACATACTAGAACTGTACGGCACAGCATTTATCATGGGATAAAATACATACAATACAATATTATATAAAATATATATGACTATACGAATTCTATTCCCATTCATTAAAGGATTTCTTCGCGTCTTGTGGGCAGTCATTTGTTCTTGCCGCGATGATTCATAATGATGATACAATACAATGAAACTGTACAATTTCTATGATGATGATATTAAGTGCGTTTTGGGCCATCATCATCATTATATTATCATAAGAAGGGATTTAATTACACCGCTATGGCGATTATGCTGTGGAGTCTAAGAACAGCAACATTATGAAACTGAAGGATTGCTTTTTTTTGATATCTTAACCGTGGAAACGAAGGGACGACTTTATATTAAAAAGCAAAATATTATATTACATTTTAGTGACCCCATCTACTAGTAATTTATTTTATCTGTGACTTTGTCTATACATATCAGGGCATGGGAAGTGGAATGTGTAAAGAATGTTATTAACCTGGAACAAATAATACTAGAGTACAGTAGTGCGGTTCCTTCAAAAGCCCGATAGCTCAGGTGTAGTTATGTTTGAGTGAGGGTTAAGAGCATAACCTGACCCTCTGCAAACCCAGCCTAATTTATACTACCAAAAATTTTTGGAGGGACAACACTAATGCACTAATTAAGCTAAATCCCACAATAAAATTTTAGACCAAATGAAGGTTTACATAGGACCCACGAACATTGAATTGAAAAGAAAAAGAAGGACCACAAGCATTAGAAAAAAAATGATTTTGAAATTCAAATCTTAATACGTTACGTCACATGACTTACCTTTGGAGCTGGTTGTCTCCATTGGAGGAGTTGTGTTGGTATTACTTGTAGTTTTCTTTACAGAGGTGGTTAAATTCCATTTAATACTGTTCAAAATACCATATATCAATTTCTGAAACAATAGCCTAGTTTATCTTTATCTGTATAAACGTCAGTAATATGGCGGAGTATATTTGGAAAAGGAAATGTTTTGGGGAATCACCGGGTGCAGTTTAACCACGCCACCAGTTGGTGGAGAAAATGATTTCTGGGTTAATAATATTGATGATATAAAATATATGGATGATTATAATATATTATAATATTATATATCAGGATTGTGATCGGCTCCCGTATCTATCGAAAATCGATTGTTCCAGGTTTCAAGAATACCATTCAAATAAACTGAATCAAAAAACTTTTCAATACAGTCGTGGTTCGTGGTATGGTTCAATGCCTAGTAACTGGTGTCACGTAATAAGTAAATATTTGTAGCGAAAGTAAAATCTCATTTAACTTACTAAAATATCCGAGTAGTACTGAGACAAATCCTGCAAGATGGCGAAGGGAATTGTTATCAATAAGTCAGACTATGGAGCAGAATCATTAAACAGGATGAACAGGTACATATATTAGTAGCAGTTATTATCATTACTTGGCTTTAACATGAAACACTGATACTTGTCTAGCAGAGTTGCCCCCTGGAAAGTGAGTTTTCAGAGGGCCCATATTACTAAACTAGTATTTTTAAAACCTTCATTCATCTTTTGTTGCTCAGTTTTAATAAATATCTTTTCCATTTAATTCCAGGTTACGTCATGAAAATGCTCATTGTGATTTCATAATTAAAGTTGATGGTGTGGAAATCCCCGTTCATAAACTTGTCGTTTGTGCAAATTCAGATTATTTCAATGCAATGCTTTCTCATCAAGAGGTTAGATTGTTCTGTACTTTATAATAACAACAGATTACCTGCAACTTCATCTTTATTTCTTATTCCAGACTTTGGAAGGCAAATCAGGAATTGTTGAAATGAAACAGACGGACATTGAATCGGTGAAAATCTGCATTGATTTCATTTACACAGGTCAAGCTAAATTTTCGTACGAAAATGCTGCAAATGTTCTTCATAATGCAAAAATGTTTCATTTGAAAGGTGAGAGTTATAATTGAGTAACGATCGTAAGAATTTCATTACCACTACTGACATACACAAGTATGTGCATTTTTTCAGAGCTTTGTGAAGGGATTGTGGATTTCCTCAGTAATAATCTGAATGCTTGGACATTTTTCCATTCCAAGATACTTGCTACAATGTACAGTTGTGAAACTTTAGGCAATGAATGTGATGAATTTGCTCTCGTGCATTTTGAGGAGATTGCAAATGAAAACGATTTTGTTAATCTGGACAAAAAATATGTCGCACATTTGCTCAAATCAAAGAAACTTAAAGTAATGCTGTGAACTAAATTTAATGATTATCTTCTCAGTCTAATACTGAGATATTTTTTCTTGCTTTGAGGTTGCTGAAGGGGTGAAGCTTCAAGCTCTCATCAAATGGATCAAACATGATTCAGATAATCGAAAACAACATTTCGCTGATATTTTGAAGCATGTGAAGCTAGCTGATGTTCCAATATCATATCGCAGATATCTTGTTGAATATGAGGTTCGATAATTTGATTCTCTCCATGCAAACTCTTTTTGTATCTGAGAATATGTATTAGTATAAAATTAGAAATATTAGACCTGAATTCCATATTTTGTATTTAGAATCTTCAGAAAGAGTCAGTGGAATGCATGATGAAATTAACGATGTCTGTCTTTGACAGCTGTAATATCAAAGCACGAAACTTAGGAGGTTTTTCGTTGTATTGTCCGCCCTTAGTTTTAGTTCTGACTCGTTAGGAAAGCACAAAATATTTTAATATAGACTGGAATAATATAGCATATTTTTTCACTCTTAAAATTCACATTTTTGATTGGTATGTAAGCTATATATATATATATATATATATCTCTGATATCTAGATTAAGTTCCAGATTTACTTAATCAACATTTTACATTTTTACCACTGTAGAAGCACGAGCTACTGGTGGTCATGGAGTCTCTCAGTCACAAGGTATTGGTGTATACAATGAATTGTTATCTTCAATACAAATTTTCAATCCATCAAATAAAACATGGAGTGGTAAACAGGTAAATGAATATTCATTTGATTTTGAAGTTCGATAACAACATGTGAACTTTGTTCTATTTATATCAGTGGAAAATTCCTGATGCAGCTGGACGATGTTGCACAGTGCTATCATTGAATGATGATATGTATGTTCTGTCAAGCAACCAATCAGTTTACAAACTGTGTTATATGGGAGCAAATGCAACTTGGCAACAAATGCAACATGAAGTATAAACATGGCGATTACCCACCTGCTGTTGTTTTCAATGGTAAATAAAACATTATCTGATCGTTTACTTAGCATTATTTTGTCAGAGAATTTCCTTTTAAATCGGTAATTTGATAATCAATGAAAGTTCAGCAGAATTTGTGGAATGAATAATTATTATATAAACAGATATTGTGGTTTTTGAAAGTTTCCGTGGTTAACTTGAATCTTAATAATAAAGATTATTTAAATAATGGAATTTACTTATTGGTTAGGGAGATTGTTGGAGAACAATAGAATATTTTAAACGATCTGTATTTATCCCAAAACTGTATGTTCAATAGTCAGAGAATATATCGGGTTTTGTATTACTCATCTTCCTTTTTTCATTGTATTTATTACTTCCTGCCATGTTGACATGACATCTTGTGATGTTTGAAATACAATTGTTATTAATTGCATGAAAAACTACTGACTGCTAACTACTGGTAGATTTACATACAATGTATTTTGTTCATCAATAGGTTTGATATATGGTGTGAGTGGATTGTACATGGACTCTGAAAAGGCTGAGAGATATGATCCTATCAGTAACACATGGAGAGCAATCTCAGATTGTCAAGTAGTATTGCGTGGATCATCACTCGCAGCAACATCAGGTTATTAACTAATTCAGATTAATTATGATTTGTTGTTAACTGCAAATGAAAGTTAATGATCAGTGATTTGTGTTTAGCTGGATAATTTCCTAATTTGACTTATAATACTATAGCCGTGACCCGTTATAGGTCACCAAATGTTAATTACCATATCGATATGATAATTACGATATTTGTGACCCATTGAAAGTCACCCACTTACCCAAGTACTCAAGCTAATATAATATTCATTAAAACGATCTGAAAAACTGCACCAACTGGTTAACCCAAATAATAAAATAGATCTATAAATAGATAAATAAGTAGATCTCTTCCGCCATCTAGTGGGATAATCAGGGGTCATGTTGTATTTTATATCCGACTAAATACTGCATTCGGGTCTCACTAATTGCTTCGAGTCATGATGACTAAAAATGTTTTGTTAACCCTCTGCCTGCCTGCTTGCCTTCCTATATGATTTTGGTCATGTTAACCATTGTATAATTCATGCAGTCATTGTTTGTTCAATCAGATGCTATTTATAAGATTGGTGGTGAGGGTTTTGGATCCAGTTCTTTAGTTGAAAAATACAATCCAAACACTGAACAATGGTTCTATGTTGCTTCATTGAATCAACCAAGATTTGATTCAGCAGCAGTTACCTTCAACAACAAAATCTATGTTCTTGGTAAATTCATTTCCTTTCAATTATTTAAAATATAACAACAGTTCCATGATTAAAAATTTTCTCAAAACTTGTTCCAGGTGGTTGTGACTCACAACCACAAAGTATTGAATGCTATGATGAAACAAATAATACCTGGACCATTATTCAAGGAATGCAAATTCCATATTCATTGACTTCAGCTTGTGTCATCATTGGAGAGGTTTATGGATGGGGAGCAGATCCCTACACTGAAACGTATGTACCAAATATTTCTTCTTTCATTTTACTTCATGATGATAGCACAACAAGAGGGATTTCAACGTGTAGTTCTACCGAAGGACATTTCTTAGTATTGAAAATGGTGGATGAAAAGGGGGCGGGATTAGGGGACCTCAGACACATAATAACTTGGATCCCAGTGACCTCACTAGACTGGAAATTGCTTTTTTCATTAAGTTACCAAATTTCCAATGAAATCTAGTATCAGAAATTTGGGTTGGGCCTTGGAAGGCACCCTGGGAAGGATGAAACTGTCAAACTTTTCAAACTCTATGATTAGACTGAAATTGTTTTAATGTTGAGTTAATGTTACAGCCTCGGTATTGTAACGATGTAACAGAAATTGTACTGTGGGGGGAGGGAGGGGGGGGCTTGGATTATTCATTAACTTTGTCATTTGAACAGTTTTTTATAAATCCCTTCTCAAGAAAAAGCACATTACTTTCATTGTTATGAAGCAGACAGTTTGTATTCAGTCTGATTCCTTAGTTGCTTTAACTCTTTAACATGTAATGTTGAATATTAGGGACAAGATCCTGAAGTTGAATTTTGAAAATAAATCAGTTGAAGATATTTGGGAATATGACAGCGGAGGATATACTGATTCAATCTTTGCTTTGAAATTGGTTGATTGAATCAACGCAGGTGAATTAATACGAATATGTTTTGCTGTAAATAATTCTTCATTATTATATTTTGCTCTACATTTCCTTGTAATATTTCTTATGTATGTACCACAATCACACCCAGAGTTCTTCACATAATACTCTTGAAACTTCGCATGGAAGTTCATTTACATTACAGCCAGTGTTTTTCAATATAGGGGTTCTCACCACAACCTCAGGGCGCTTCATTCATTAAGCATGATTTTGATTATATGTGGTAAAAAAGCAAACAATGCTTTGGAATGTCATTAGCTTTATAAACTAACAAGTTCTTAGCATGAAACTTCAACCGGAATATTTTTTTTACATCCTATATCTTCTCCATTATATCCGATTCTTTTGAAATTATATTTTTCCATGTTCAGCCATCACTGTATATTGAACTTTAATTATGCAATTTATTAATCCATTACTATATATCAGTGTAGTTGTATCACTGTATCTTACTGTTAGGTTTGCAATTAATCTTATACAACTAAATATTGTACATTCTGCATTTTAGAATGAGATAATATCAGGTGTAATACAGCTCATTAGTTAAAAGATTGAACAAAGTGCCAACTGCAAATCTGTAGTTAATTCATCTCATGTACGAATGTCACTTCAGTATGTTTGAAAATTACTGGTAATTAATCATTTTTAATCCTGAATTTTTCAGACCAATATTTGCTATAACATGTAAATAAAAAACAAGTGCCTATGGTACTGCTTTATTTGTAATGATGTATTACTCTCGTTTTAGAAGCCAATCTGAATTTAAATTTTCCAGAAATATATCAAGTTTTTTTATACCTTTGTAAACAAACCCTGAAAATATTTTTATAGGTTTATGTTTGTTTTGTAAAACTATTGTTCCTTGTAAGTCCAATTCCTCTACAGACACTTTAGTGAGTTTTAACTAACTACGAGTGTTTTAAAATGCTATTAGCATAATGAATTGTAAACTACTGTTCGAACAATCGACTTTAAATCATCTCCATATTCCTGAATTTTGGAACTTATACAGAGTATAGGTGAATTGTTGTTTGTAGCTACATATGATCTTCATTAGATGAAAAGTTATTAATATTCCTCGTGTTAGAAAAGATATAACCAGCGCTACGCTACGTAATATATTCGTTATGTCTTTCATCTTTGTTAAAAATAGAACCAGTATACAGTTTTTGATTTTATTATTTATTCAATAGAGAGTAAATAGTTATACAGTGTATTTGATGTGTGGTGATGGATTCGTTTCAAAGAAGTTTCTTTATGAGCGGCTTGGAAGCATTTTAATTGTTTGAAACAAATGCTGAAAACTAGTATATGATAGGGTTCAATGCGCATGACCTACTGCGACATTTTTACCTTCAAGTCATTTTTATCAGTATAGAAATTGTATGGGGAATGTCATAGGAAATCAACTGAACGTTAATAACGACATAAGATATGGTCGGTAACAACAAAATTGAAATTAATATACAATATGAGATGAGAAAAATGCGCGCATGACCGATTTTTTAAATCGAAGATACCTCTGGTCGTTGTGGACGAATATATAAAACATCTACCATAGTTATTTTTATCCGCCATCACATCTTGCATTACATTTCAAAATTTTCATTGTGATTAGAGGTTGCTAAACTTTACTTCCGAATTTTGTAATCCCATACGTAATACTTTCTCTTTTTTAACAATATTGAAATAATAAATATCTCATTTATATATCCAATGGATGATATTATTTTTTTCTTCAAAGTGCGGATGTAATCACGTGAATGATCATCACAAACATGTCAGTTTATACGTTCTTTGGTTATTTACATCTCGCGATGCCGAAAACAAACAAACATATTCCAGGAATCGTGGTCGTACGAAAACAAACAGAGATATTCCAGGAAATGTGATCGTACGAATCATCCGTTCAATGTAGGTCAAGAATTGCTAAGGTAACTGATTTCTTTGGTTATTTACATATCGAGATGTCGTAAAAAAAAACATATTCCAGGAATCGAGATCGTACGAATCATCCGTTCATTGTAAGTTTAGAATCGCTGAAGTAACTTCTATTTATTGTAAAGATGCTTCGATTCGAGGGACAAGAAAAAGATCGCCTGATTGCGGAACTGAGGTCGAAATTCGCGGAAGAAAATACGTGTGAGTACGACGAATATGTTCATGAAAGTTACTGGATATGTTGTATGTTTTTTTCTATCTTCAATTCTCACGGCTACTGTTGAGGTGATTAGACTCCATCTCTAATTTAGTGGTTCATTAAGGAATATCGATCAAGTACCCAAACCCAAATGCAGTTAAATATTGGAAAATCTCAATTTTTTGATTCATGGTGAAATTATTTTTTAAACTTGCTATTTCTTGCCCATAGCTCTACCATCTCGTCTTGCTAAATTTGATGAACGAGATGTATGCAGAATTAACAACGATGACCTCTATGCTCTTTCGTTTGTTCATTGGAAAAAAGGGGACATTGATCTAGCTGTCAAAATGGTTTCTGATGTGTTGGAATGGAGAGCTGAAAATAAAGTGACAGGTATGTATTATTACAGAAGAAATAGTAAC
>QRAM01000605.1:0-43415 GCA_013436055.1 Halocynthia roretzi | reverse complement strand
CGAGAATCGAAGTTCAACTGTACAACTTCAAAGTTTCGACTTTGTGGTTTAAACCTCATGGGTGACGGTCAGAAATCTATGGTCACCTACAACACTGAATGATTTTTGCCTGGCCGCTGGGAGTTTGGATTGGATTTTTATAATGTAAAACCGGCGAATCTACATTCACTTTTATTTATATAAATTGATAAAAGCAACTTACTTTTTGAGGAAGGCTGCCAAATGCTTTACAAAGATTTGTTGATCAACATCTTTAACAGTTACACCGCCACCCATCTAAAAGGAATTGAAACTAGTCAAACGAACAAAACTCACACTAAGTACTATCAAGTGCAGAAACAATAATAGCAACAGAATATATGAATAACCTTTGAACCAAACTTAAAAAACTTGAAAATTCGGGCCACACATACTCGACCCTACAGAAGTTAGGATGGGATATACAACTCCAATATTCAAGCTCATTTTTGACTTTGGGGGTTAGTAGGGATACTACTAAATCCCGCTGCACGATTATCCTTAACGTTTACCTGTCAGTCCAGTGTTACACAATCGAGCATCTCTAACTAGGATTTAACACACATCTGCGCTTACCCACTATTCTAGTCACATTACGATTTAAATTTAGGTTTATCCTGATTTAATACAACCTGTCAATAATCATGAAGGCTTTCATAGCCAAGGAATATCAACAAAATGTACAGAGCAAACCTACCTTAGACCGGTTTGTGGAATCAGCACATGAAAAGGAAAATCAAGCAAATCGCACACACGAGTGCACGTGAGCTAGTCTCCAAGAAGCCGACTAAAATTCGTAGTTACATCAGAGGGCGCTATAATTCTCGAACAAACTAAAGGCATACTATATCTCTATGGGTGAAGTGGAAAATGGGAGGTCCTTACTAATAAACTATACCCGTTAAAAATATTAAACAAACTGTTATACCATTCAGCATTGTAAGCGATCGTACACTTAGCTACGTAATCCGTCCCGTTCGGCATAGGCGCCCGGAGAATAGGTGGGATCAATTGTTGTTCTGTACTGATAATTAATAAGCGCTATATTTAATCATGGGAATATAAGCATGTATTTAGTAGACAGGGACGGATTTGCAAAGGGGGAATTGCCATGGGCCTCCTGTCGAGGGGGGGGGGCCCTTAGACTAAGTACTTCTGTTATAAAAGAATGTAATATAGAGAAATAAAGGCACCACATTTCATACCGTATCTGATCACCAGTAACTTATATCATTATGGCCTATAATACAAAAAAGATCAAGAATAATTAGGGGGGCGTTTAAGCAATCGTAAGCAGGATTTTAGCCATCCACAAAACCTGGTCCCGTTTTTCCTTCTTTATGCATTATTCTGGTATGCAATTAGACCATTGCACCGAATTTATTAAAAATCTGATAAAAAATGGCGACCTCATACCTCATCAAAACAGAAAGTTGTATTGTCAGTGTTATCGAGTTCAGTACCTAGTTGACATGCCACTTTTCAATAAAAAATGTATTGGGTATGCATTTCTGAAATTTATTCTCATAATATTTTTAAAATTCAAACATCACACGTGTTTCAATGTACCAATGTACGGTACTGTATAACAAAGTAATACACTAAGTAGCTAATTATCAGTCAAAAAATTACGATCGATAATTGAGAGCCAGTATACTTCTTCATATCACCATGCACAAAGACTCTGTAGAATAAATTTGAAAATAATAGCACATACTAAATTGACATATATACAGAAAATATACAAAAGAATTACCATTGCACTTAACTTATTTACAACATAAAACTTCACAAAGCTACAGGTTATATCTTCCCATTATGTTCTGAATAGGGAGGTGGGGTTTGCATAGCCGCATCGTAAGCCGGAGGAAGGTTATGACCAGTGGCTGAAGCTTGAGCCTCCTGGGCTTTCATATCGGCAGGACTGGGATATGCGGGATTCTGTGGCTGTTGGGGGTACAGGGGTGGTGCGACCTGTGGATAACTTTGATAGGGTTGTGGTGGAGGTGGATAAGGTTGATACTGAGCCGGATAGGGGGTAGGCTGAGCGGGGAAACAATACGCGTTGCTGCTACCAGCGACAGCATAGCCCTGTGCAACTGGTGGAACCGGTGTGATGATAATTGGTGGTTGCGGAGAAGCTATGTACATCATTCTAGGATTTTTAGCCATTTCAATCAATTTCTGGCCAAATTCAACAGCGCCTCCACTCTTGAAAGTGATTTCAATTTTAGCAGAGCCTTGCCATCCTCCAGTTTCTTCTGCAGATATTTTCCCTTCCAAAAAATTGGCTCCGAACACAGGCTGCTTGATGTCAAAATCTTTTATAAGCTTGAACGGCATACTGAACGTGTGCATCATGTCATTCTTTTTGTCATTGACGAACACTAGACGGAAATTGGTCAGATAGAGATGACCACATTTGCTTCCTTTCATATGTTCGCTCGAGTATTTTACATGACTGAATTTGATCTCGACGTTGCTTTCATGCTGTATAGTTATCTCTCCTTGATGGAGCTGAAGTCCGTTTGACTTATTTAAAGACATGTTCTGGTAATATATGTTTAAACTATATCTGTTGAAACACGAAGATTAGGTGAGATACTTGGTAGTGGGACCTCGTATTTGAAAAGCACCAACTGCCAAATACAATTACAGATCCTTCATCGGAAACCTTTGAGAGCATACACATTAAGTATATACATACCATAAATCTTAGTGCAGTTCTGAGACACAACTGATACTACAAAGTTAGTTATCACAAGGACTTATCGCTGGTGTTGAACTGATGATTGTTCTGATCTAAGCACTGCTTACAGCGGGACATATGGAATTGCAAACAACACAGAATAATTTCACTTCGTATTTGGGTGCATTCTCTTTCAATTTCTCATTGATTATTGCAGGCTTCATGCTATAAATCTTATCCTTGATGTTCCTTCATAACAAAAAGTCCAGAGTTGTCAGGTCTGGTTAATGTGGAGGAAATTCAACGTTACCTCTTAGCCCAATCCATGTGTTCGGCAAATTTACATCAAAATAGGCCCTTTGCTAGTCGAGGCCCTAGTCTCCCATTCCATGCATGCAATTTTTGGGGAATCATACAAATTTATAAGTGACAGCATCGTCTAGTATCATATTCACCAGATCTGGAAAATATATTCAGACCTGCTACAAAATTATAAGCACTTATTCACCTGGTTTCCTCCCTGATCAAACAAACACATATTGGAATACTGGGTAATGACATGTATTGCCCCAGTCCCCTCACCATTCCTTCATCCATAACTGAGGTTCTATAGTATTATGATGGATTCTTTCTTTCCTGAAGATTTACGTACACATGTTGATGATTCAAACTAATGAAAAGCTATACATATTCTTGTGCAAGTGCATCACAATCCATATATGGTAAACTTGAAGATTCATAAGTGGAATTCATAAATTGCAAAAAACTGATAACGCATTAAAATACGATAATGTAACAGGGTTTAGTTTATGTAAAGACAGGCCTTTTTAAATTTTCCTTAGCATAAAATACATAATTCTAACTTGCCAATTAGTTTTATTCATTCTCCAGTTTCCCATATTTTAGTGAAGCCATTTGATCTTCGTAAACGATTCTTCCGACCAAACAACATTCTGTAGGGGAGTTATCTGCTCAAGTGTACTTCTTCGAGTTTCTCCATTACTAGCTATCTAAATGAACTCAACAGCAGTCATATGACATATCGATGGTCAGCTGATTTCGATAACGATCACGTAACAGTACTGTAACAACAGAGATGAGACATCTTATGACAGACCAGTGCTCTATTGACATAAATGAAAAAATATTGGAGATCACGCAAGCGTAACATATGCATTCTATCTTTGTCAATTCCTAACTTGCTTCCGCCAGGTGAACAAAATGAAAAGTAACAGTAATCTCCATACGGTTCCTTATATCATAGTCTTTAAAGACTATGGTTTTATGTTTCTGCATATTTAAAATAACAAAAGTAATGCGGTAGTTAGAAAAGAAAATAGGGGCCCTTGAAACGAGCTTTGGGGCCCTGTCTCTATATTTGTGTACCGTAGTAGCCGAATACCCTTTCTTTGGTTAGTGGACTTGAAATTCATATAAAACAAATCACCGCTTTGTTCCTTATTCTGTTGCACTGGTATGTGTGTAAAAAAAAATTTCGCTCGATACTTGGTGGTGAGACCTTTGTATTTGAAAAGCGCGGACTACCAAATACAATTACAGGTCACTGATCCTTAGTCCGAAACCTTCGGGAGCGGACACATTTGGGAATTTAGTATAAACATATCCAAATCCCATTGATGCTACAAACCATTGTGGCATCCTTTGCTGGCTCATGTCTGACGCCAAATTTAGCATTTTTCTTCAAGCAATGTCCAAACTTTTTTTTTGTTTTTTTTTCAACCTCTTGAAAATTCAAATAAAAGACTGGCAATCTATAGTTAGGTGAACTCAACATGAAGAAATGATGAGCTTTCTGTGTATTTCAGCAATAAATATAGTAGATAACAGCAACAATAAACTGATAGCTACAAAACATTACACTGAGCAATGTTTTCACTGTGGAACTCAAAAATAAAACAATTGCAAAATAAACATGTACTTTATCAAGCCATGCAAAACCGATACAGCTTTAACTTTAACTGTAAAGATATGATATCATTTGTTTAATAACACCGCAACATATTCCATTTTCTTCTTGACTGAAACTTCTTTAGAAATAACAACTAACTTGCAGTTTTAAATTCTTGAACTAGGCTACACAGTCATATTGTTACTAAGGAGAACTTTAGGAATACCACATTTTGCTTAAAGCAACATTCTTGACGGATTCTCTATAAATTTGCGGAAGTGCTGCAGCCATCTCGCGCCGACAGCTCCATCTACAACTCTGTGGTCACAACTCAATGTAACTGACATGATAGAGGCCACTGACATGCTGGAAGAAAGAAACGAATGTAACATTAGTGCAAATTCAGTTGAATTTGAACTTGCATATGCTGTACCATCAAGGGCACTTAATCTATTGATTATGTGTTTTATTATTTACGTTACTTCGGTTTTCAAATTTCACCCTGATACATGAAAAGCTTTCGGGAATGCAAGCCCACTGATTGTATATACATACCCTGATTCTGAGTTATCATCAGGGACAAATTCCTCCCTAGCACCGCCTACTGCAAGTATGCAAGCCTGTGGTGGATTTATAATCGCTGTGAAATGCTTAATCCCAAACATACCAAGGTTGCTGATAGTAAAAGTTCCACCCTGTAATAAAAATTAACTTTAAGTGGGTTTAATGGATACAAAGTCAGAAGAATAGCTAATATTTGTTCACCATGAATTCATCAGGTTGTAATTTCCCTTCCCGTGCTTTCGCAGCCAGCGCTACTACATCTTGTGCAATACTACTCAGACCTTTTGTATGAGCGTTAAATACGATAGGCGTGATGAGGCCAGAATCCGTACTTACTGCTACACTTACATCTACGACGTTATGTCTGAAAGGTAAGTAGCAGATCACTTAATTGAAGGAAAATGGAGTGGCTCAAAATTCAAATGTGATAAATATAGCAATTTTAATTGTAAAATACTTTTCGATTAGTCATCTTTAATTTAAATGATCAGGAGTTTTCAAACAAGAGTAGCAAGAAACTATATTAGCATCCTTCATACTTACTGACGTATGAAAGTTTCCTGCCATGAAGAATTGGCTTCAGGCACTCTAATGCAAGATAAAGCGGCCGCTTTTACGATGAAATCATTGACTGATAATTTCACTCCTGAAAGTATTTATATGAAGACATTCGCGTAATCTAAAGGATCCTCGGAATAATTCACAATATACCTTCAGATTGGAGTTCAGCGTTGAATTGTTGCCTGAGTTGTTTTAGTTTGTCAATATTGCAATCAATGGTCAAGTAATAATGTGGAATAGTTTGCTTCGATTCCAACAACCGTTTCGCTATCACCTAAGAGTGTGAATGTTTTATAACTTAAGCTAATATATTGTAAGGTACTTGGGGACAACTAAAAAAGGGTAGTAAGACAAACTATATTTATAATGCAATTAGAAAGTCTTGTTGAAGGAAATCAATTAGTTTAGTATGAAAGAAACCTTAAATAAAAGTCAGAAGATAAATAATAACTGAAATGACTAATAATATTGAGATAGCCTGGTCTCTGTTTGAAGTTGAAATGTGCTGAAAAATTATGATATAAACTGATTTTATACAAATGCATACTAACCAGAGCTACATTACAATTGGACTTTACAGTATATACCAAGAGATTTTGGTTTGACCCGGTAAACAGTGAGAAATAGGCTATATAAATTAAAAATCACAGACGACCAGCAAACCTTCCTAATGTTGGAAAGTGGTATGTCTATGAACTCCCCTTCAGCAGTAAGAGGTACAGGGGATGAAGTGGGAGCTGATACACTCGGTGCTCTGGTAGGTATAGTATGTCGTACAGCTGTGACATCTTGTGCTCTAATCCTACCACCCGGTCCAGAGCCTGAAAAATACACAATGGTACAAAACTACAAGTGCATACAATTTTCCAATTGAAAGAATGAGAAATTTAAGAAATTTAAGCTAAGGCAATCTTCATGCTGGACAAATCAGGCATCAAATAATCAATGGCTGGAAGAAAATATTTATCTTGAGAGTGTCAGGAAATAACGATCTACAACTATACACTACACCGGACCATAAAATGCAGAAGCAATTTTAGATGATCAAGTTTTGCATAGGATATGTAAATTGAAAGGAACGCATACAACGCAAGAGCTTGAGGTGGCGAGTTCAGTTCTTACAGAGAATTGGTGTAAAGCACCAGTGAGCTGAAAACACTGGTGCAT
Organism: Halocynthia roretzi; assembly: GCA_013436055.1. NCBI lineage: Eukaryota > Metazoa > Chordata > Ascidiacea > Stolidobranchia > Pyuridae > Halocynthia > Halocynthia roretzi. The sequence goes on along the minus strand of QRAM01000605.1, from coordinate 36,507 downwards.
ATTACAGGAAAAAACTTGATCGAACTCATAATAACAACGCATTCTTCATTCAGGAGTTGAAGCTGGATCTGGCGGTATGGATTATCTACGGTGACGGATTACACTCTCAGTACAAGGATACCTTGAATTTGTGAAATATCTAGTGATTTCTCCCTTGCAAGCTTCTTGGCTAAAGGACTCGCAAACACTCTGTTCTCATCTTTACCAACCAATGTCGACTGAGGAGTAGGAGGAGAAATGCTAGGTGGTGCTCTTGATGTAGCGACAGGTGCGGCAGAGCTAACCGGTGCAACTTCTCCTGAGCAAATATCAAAAAACTCATAATATAATCAGGTCAATAAAGGGTAGGTCACGGAGCACAACATGAATATAGATATACACCAAGTTACACTGTTACTACAATACGTTAAGTTTAACAATGGGCTCCGACTTGGTCGAATCGCATTCTCTGTTACCGATATACACGCTTTGCGATGTTTTGTTATAACACTCGTCAGCAACTAGAGTCCCGAAGGGTGAAATATTGCCAGTATTGAGTCGATATCAAAAAATGGAACCAATCCGAGAGTTCTAATGATTTAAATTATATGTTCCGGTCATCCAGAGATATTTATGTGGAGTGGAAGTGTTCGGTTAGTTTTCCTTATATATTGTTTTGGTTAAATTAGCCATCCTTTGAGGGAGAAAGTATATGCTTATATCAACAAGGAACCTAGGCTTGAAAAAATTATCTCATATACACTGATGTTATTATTATTATTATTATTATGTATAGCACTGATTCTCTCAACACTCTAGTTTTCAGGAACGCATCAAGAGTGTGAAGTGAGGTATGAGTGTATATATAAAAAAGTGATTTAATGATGTATACCTGAACTTTGTAAGATGTAATATTTTTAATTTGATTTAAATTCATGTAATGTAAGTTTATGTAAAGCATAATTATCATACTATCAGTCGAATAAGCAAAGCATTTTACGCAAACATACCCACATCAACGAAATCTGCAAATGCAGCAACGTCTTCCGGATTTTCCACCTTGATGCAAAGCAGTGTGCCAAGCAAAATATCTTTGGTACCTTCCTCATGTAAGATTTTAGCTATGTAGCCTAAATAAAAAAGAATTTGTTATTCCCTGCTACTTCACAACCTGTATCCTCAAAATATAATGTGACAAAAAACAAATAGGAGAATATTGAATAGCTTAAAATTTTTTTTTTTCAATAATTAGGTGACACACACGGACAGAAATCGTGTTAAATTGTTGTCAGTCATTGTAATTTAACTAACATGGCTAAATTTTATAAAAACAATGATAAAGCGTAGCTGGACTCCTATTGGCCCTACTTAAATGTCTCCAAAATAAATCAAGAGTGTGAAGGGTAATGTAGGTTAAATGCTAGTTAACCAATACAGAGTGATAAAATCGAATTAAAAATTTTCAAAATATTTTTTTAGATGAATGAAGGAGGAGATCCTAATCTAAAAAGTTTTTTTTTTCGCATTAAATGGTGATTAGTGATGCAACTAAAGTTCCAAGTTCGGATCTTCAAAAATANGCTAAAGGACTCGCAAACACTCTGTTCTCATCTTTACCAACCAATGTCGACCGAGGAGTAGGAGGAGAAATGCTAGGTGGTGCTCTTGATGTAGCGACAGGTGCGGCAGAGCTAACCGGTGCAACTTCTCCTGAGCAAATATCCAAAAACTCATAACATAATCAGGTCAATAAAGGGTAGGTAACGGAGCACAACATGAATATAGATATACACCAATTTAAACTGTTACTACAATACGTTAAGTTTAACAATGGGCTCCGACTTGGTCGAATCGCATTCTTTGTTACCGATGTACACGCTTAGCGATGTTTTGTTATAACACTTGTGATGATGTATACCTGAACTTTGTAAGATGTAATTTTTTTATTCGATTTAAATTCATGTAATGTGAGTTTATGTAAAGCATAATTATCATACTATCAGTCGAATAAGCAAAGCATTTTATGCAAACATACCCACATCAACGAAATCTGCAAATGCAGCAACGTCTTCCGGATTTTCCACCTTGATGCAAAGCAGTGTGCCAAGCAAAATATCTTTGGTACCTTCCTCATGTAAGATTTTAGCTATGTAGCCTAAATAAAAAAGAATTTGTTATTCCCTGCTACTTCACAACCTGTATCCTCAAAATATAATGTGACAAAAAGCAAATAGGAGAATTTTTTTTTTTCAATAATTAGGTGACACACACGGACAGAAATCTTGTTAAATTGTTGTCAGTCATTGTAATTTAACTAACATGGCTAAATTTTATAAAAACAATGATAAAGCGTAGCTGGACTCCTATTGGCCCTACTTAAATGTCTCCAAAATAAATCAAGAGTGTGAAGGGTAATGTAGGTTAAATGGTAGTTAACCAATACAGAGTGATAAAATCCAATTAAAATTTTCAAAATATTTTTTTAGATGAATGAAGGAGGAGATCCTAATCTAAAAAGTTTTTTTTTTCGCATTAAATGGTGATTAGTGATGCAACTAAAGTTCCAAGTTCGGATCTTCAAAAATAGAGTTATGGTAAAGTTGAAATTTTTATTTAAAATCATTTTATAGGAGCATGTCTCCCATGTGCTCGAATGCAGACACACATCCCGCATGAATTGTTCAGTAAAAGAATTACTTGTTTCTTGTAACATGTTCGCGATTTGGGTTTGACTGAATACAAACATAGCGACTTAAAGCAATGCAAGATGTTATTTGATTGAGGTGTAGGTGTGCTGTATGAAATTTATGTTGCATGGTGTGCCATGAGCAAAAAAAGATTGGGAAACCCTGCGTTATAGTTCACCTAAAAATTAACATACCGACGATCGAGTACATTAAAACTGGGATAAACATCTACTCCCTCTTTGATATCTTATACAGAATAAAGTTATTATATAATTATACATTGGAAACTATCTACAGCTTTATGGACACTTTGTGTATATTAAGCACCTTCATCCTCAGCTTCCATTGCCATTGTTGCTTTGTCTGTTTCAATATCAGCTAGTAAGTCACCTTCTTCAACCTTGTCACCGACTTTAACAGCCCATCTGCAATTATTAGGATGATTGCAATCGAGTTGTCAAAATTCAGAAACACGCATTCCCATAAAATACATGCAACTATATCCAAATGCTGACATCACTTATTGTCTTTGAGGCCGCTTGGCAATATCAGCGAACTCTCATTGTGAAACATGGATGAAGAGCAGTCCACAAATATTATTGATGAAAACCGAGGAAATACTCTAAATAAAACAGATGAAGTAGAAATATTATATCATACTTTGCAATAGTTCCAGTTGTCATTGTAGGAGACAAAGCTGGAAGAGTAATCTTTTCATGTCGTGGATAAGATTTCGAGTCGCTAGGTGCTGCTGCTGTTTGCTGTACAGAAGTAGGTTGCGTTTCAGAATGTGTCGGTGGACCAGCATCTTGACCTTGATATACAACAATACATGAATATACAACTGCAGGATAACCATCTTCCCGATATGAACAGATGAGCCCAGAGAATTTTTGGCTGCGGTAAGTGCATGAGGCTCATGATAATTTATAGAAAGATCCTACGGCAAGTCGATTGAGATATCATTGAGAACGGAGCTTGGTTTGAGGGGTGTAGGAAAAAACAAGTCAACAACAATTTCTAAAGAATAAAGCCTTGATTGACTGTGATGCCTTTGGTAGAGTCGATCAACTCGATGTACTTGACCACGACAGATTCGGCTACCAACGTAGTTGAATAAATAGACAATCCTGGGGTCAGAGATGACCCTAATAATGATATTATTCCCTCTAGGCACATTCCATGAGCGACTACATGGAAACACTATCTACCAAGCTCCAATCTAAATACTTCATCTACAATATAAATATGAATATTAAATCGGGTCAAACATGTGTATCTCCTGCTTTTTTAATTCTATTTAACAGAAAAAGGAAAGGAATATTACTGCAGTATTTTTCACGAACACCGGAACCACTAAAACCAGGAGGCAAAGGCTGTGGAGTCGGAGGCAATTCTTGGCTTACTGAAGCCGGAGTCGATAAAATTGTACCGAATCTGACTACTAATAAATTTCAGTGACAATATATATTGAATTACAATAAAATTTCCTAATTCTATGCAAAATAATATTACATTAATATTAATGGAAGTGAGACCCCATGAAAAATTCACGATGGCAAATAGTCAAAGTGTCAACAAATAATTAGTATAACTATTATTTATTTGCTTCTTTGATATTTAAATAAAACAGTCTATAGTTTATTATATCGACTCTGCAGCACTGCTTTGCCACAAATTACTGTACGTAGCATAACTGTCTTTTCACGATTGCCTAGCTCAATCATTGATTGCAGAGAGAGAAGTGAATAAACCTTACCGGGTGTAAAATCTTTGAATGCAGCTATGTCCTCCTCATTTTCTACAGCTATGGCAATAGGTGTACCAAGGGTAACATCCTTGCTTCCTTCAGGCATGAGGATCTTGGCAATATATCCGTCATCTTGTGCTTCGAAACCGACTGTGGCTTTGTCTGTCTCAATTTCGGCGAGCAAATCACCAGGCTCAAACTTTTCGCCCTCTTTGATCACCCAGCTGGCGATTGTACCCATTTCCATCGTAGGTGAAAGTGCTGGCAACTCGATTTGTGTGTATGGAGGAAGTGAATAGAATCGTACATGGTTGATCGGTGTATTCTTCAAGTAATTCGCTAAGAACAAGCGGTTTACGCTTTGATTATCGCCATTAGATACAGTTTTATACAATCTTTGCGAAGTGCATGTCGTCACTGCTGATGAATGTCTTCCGAAAGACTTGGTTGTGAAGGATTTCTTATTGTGTAATACAGCTCTCAAAGCTCGAGACAAGTACCTGGTTCCACTGCTGCTACGCAACATATTTTGAACTACCACATAAAAGAAACAAACCAATCTGCTTAAATAAATTAGCTGTAAAAAGTATGACTATGGTCATTAGTTTTGTTTTTTACCAAGATATGGTGAAAGCTATAAGAATACACCTTGATTGATTCACTACCTTAGAAGTTATAGAATATATGTTAATACAGGTGTCAACCCATCCATGATCTTCGAATTTCACCTTAAGTTATGATCTGACTATATTATCTTTCACTTAATTTTGATGTACTGCGAGGAAGAGAGCATGAATTACGCAGTATGGAATATTAGTAGATAGAAAAATCATAGCCAACCAAGAATTTTATTAAAAAATTATATTTTCCAGCAGATATATATTTTTCCAGACTGACCGAGGTCACAAAATAATTATTCAACAATATTGCTATGAATCTCTAATTTACTCTCTCTGGTGTTTTAAAGGCAGCATGGACTCTCATTATCTAAAAGTAAACAAATACTAGATTTAAAATAATTATTCAACAATATGGCTATGAACCACTAATGTAACCTCTCTGGTGTCGTCAAAGCGGTATGTACTCTCATTATCATGGGTTGAACAAATATTAGTTTCGTAGAAAGGATTTATAGGAAAACATTAGGTACAGCCAATACAAATTTTGGTTGTTAGTAATGCACTGTGTGAATGAGTATTCATAATTTCGTCTATACTAACAAATGCTGAATCATGCGTTACCGGAAAACGGGTGGTCTACCTGTACCCTAACAAAGAAAGAATAAGTTAGAAAGTAGAAGTACACAGGCAGGTACTATCACAGAACTTGTCCCTGATATAAGAGAATACTTATTCTGTGAAATCGTGTCAACGTTTGTAAATCACAACTCTGCGATAAACGTTTCATCCATTTTAGCGTAACAAAATAGTTTGTCCTCTAAAAGTTGGAAAGTACCCGATACCAAACCAAACCGGACAATGCACGACATAACGTTAACTAGAGTTCCATTGGTCACCCGTGAAATTTACCGCAGCGTCCCACTACCAAGGACGCCGGTATCAAGTTGCCTACAACACCATATACCGTAACCAATTTTTTTGTTCATTTAAATATGACATCACAATATGGATATGCATGAGAAACTCGCAATAAAAGTGGGAGGCTTTCGTTATATGCGATTTTGGAGTTATGTGAGAAAGCTATTACTACCAGGCCCCCCGATTTTTCTCGCAGTTATTGGAGATTGTGCGTGGGAAATTTGGGTGATGAAAGCGCAGCATGTTCCCTGCCACTCACCCAGCAGCTCTTCACAGAGAATCATTGCGGGTGTGTGTTTTTTTTTATAGGCGGGCCGCATTATGATTAGAACTCCCGCTGTAAGCCTCCTGCTGTAAATCCTATAATCGCCCTGTTTTGTGTTATACGGCACAAGCTATAGCTTTTTATTCCACGTACATTTTTCATTTGCGTCCCGTAATTAATTAATGGGATTAATATTCAACAGCGAGAGATCCAAAGAAATGTTTAACCATAGTCTTTAAATACTATGTGTCCAAAGTCCAGCCCGCGGGCCAACTGCGGCCCAGGAACCATTTTTAATTGACCCGCCACAAATTCTAAAAATATAATAGAATATGGCCCGCTATCACTGTCAAACGGAACTAGAATTGTACACAATTCTGCAGAACTCCCGTTGTTGCTAATTGTAAAGTTGTCACATTATCCCCACCAGCACCACAGTGATTAGTTCAGATCAGTACAGTGTATCATCTACATCAGTGGTTCTCAACCATTGCTTTCAGGGCCGCATGCGGCCCTCGTCAATGGAGTTAAAAAAAAGTATTCTATCACTACATCGTTGAAGCACAACTCACTTTTGTTAACAAAGAAAATGCTTTATAAAAACTTTTTAGCACACTCCACCACACATCCACTATGGACGGTCATTTCCACCGACACGTAACAACACGTAACAGAGAATGATGTGATCGTTCTAGAGGTTATTTATGTCATTGAACTTTTTTTGGAAGCTTTTTGTAACATAAAACTTGAGCTGAATATTACCAACGACGATGCTACCTGATAATAATGCAGTAAATACCGTATTGTCAAGTGAAAAATCTTGTTTGATGATGAATGCGCAGGCGCATAAAGAGGCAAGGAACTATAATTACATTTCATCTAACGGAAATTCTGCGGTTACAAACAAACAATATATACGGTTCGCCTCATTGAAACTTGGATATATTAGTATTAAACTTTACACAAAGTTGGATTATGAGAAATAGCATACATCAACAAACAAACTAGAATAGGTTATTTTTGAGCAAAGATTGTTCCTCTTTTAACAAGATTGCTGTATTAAATTGTCTCGTGCTTTAATTTCACTTGATTGTATGAATATAAACTGTATGTAATTCAGCAATGGTTCGAGCTTATTTTTTTAATTGGGCCTTTCTGTTTGCCTAGAAAATAGCGTCAAAAAATATCGAGCGGGTGGAAGCACAAATTTGCCCATAATGCTGAACACATTAATTAGCACTGTTACAATGTTCCAACTTCGATCAGTCGATAAAAGATTGTATAAACAAACAAGAATCGCAATCAAACAAAACGTTGTGAAAGGAGCAACATATAGAGATAATAGGAACATGACACAGGCTGAATAATAGTTTAATTTTTCTTCGACTTTATTGCATGCGCCGTTGTAATGAAGGGAAATTTCTTTTCGTGTTTCTGCTATCAAATTTTTCGATTCTTCAACAAAATCCGAGTCATTTAAACCATCTTGTAGTTTCAGCAATTTTTCATGAGCTTCATCTCGGTTATTCAAGATCGTTTTTAGACGAGGATGAATGGAAACAAGACACTAAAACAAAATGTGCATTTCAAACAAGTAAAGCTTATTATTTTCTAGGTAATGGCCTATAATTTTTCATTGATATATTTATATATATGGATTTCGTCTCGCCTTCTGGTTCTGGTAAATTCACCACTTTGGACTTGATCTTGTATAAATTACTATACATAATAAAAGATCGAGATTCCTAGTTGCCCTATCCTTTATTGCGGTAGTTTACAATTTCCTGAGATCAATTTTGCAAGATATGGAATTATTTTTGAATAACACTCGGTTAAGACTTAATTTTATTATTTTCGATGTTGGAATGTTTTACGATTCATCTGAACAATTGGGCCTATTGTAAGCTGTTTAAAGCTCAATAAACTACTAAAAAAATGCATTATAGTTGATTCATCAGATCATATTTTATGGAAGTTTCACTCATTCGAAACATTTTTCATATCGAGTACAAACAGTATACAATTGATAAAGATTTAACCTATCATTTATTTGACACAAACTTACTTGGTCTACATCAGATTTGAAATTTGAAAGTATAGATTCCAAATCTTGTTTGAGGTTGTCTACATGTTTCTGAAATGAGAAAATTTCGTGAGAATCCCGATTTATCATGTTTGGTGTTGGATGTTAATTTCTGCTATTGCAAGATACCAGGTGGTTTAGTAGTTTGGTGAAGTCATCTTTTAGTGATGGACTAAAATGTAACCAAATACGACAAAATTCATTCACAACTCTAAGTTTAAGGTTTACAATCCTATAACAAAAAGCTGATATTGCTGTACAGCAAACTGTTGACCCAAATGTTGCCTATTTATGGTTGTATATTAGTCTATTGCATGGACTCTAAAGTCTAAATCTAGTATCTTGTTTAGTAGAGAACAGTTTTGAAATCATAATTATTGAATTAAAACATTAAATATTCGAGAATACTTTTAATCTTTAACTTTGTATTACGTATACTTAACTGTAAATCATGAACATATTCATTATATCAAAACGAGAATTTGGTATTTTAATTAGGATAATGAAATGTTTTCTACAGGATTTGAGTATAACGTCATTTTTTTTGTGTAAATTACTTCTTCAGATTAACTTACGCGGTAGAATTGACTTTTGTAATCCTCGTATTGGCCGTCCATCTCACTTTCCAATTTATGTCTGTACTTTCGGCGTACATTGTAATCTCCTCCCACGTTGCTATGTTCATTGAACTCAGTAAAAACCTCTAACTTGATACCATCGAATGCTTGTCGATATTTTCCCTGTACTCTATGTCTTGAATTAATCAGCTGCCCAAGAAAAATATTTGTTGTTTATGGTGCCTTTCTTGAAACAGCACACTATCTGAATCAGCACTGAACGGGGTCAACATAATATTAGTATTTATGAGATAAAATATATACCTTCTCTTAGCATTGTGAATGAATAAACTATTATAATTCATATGGAAACCTCACCGAGCATTTGAAATCCACATAAATTACTGAAGGTGACAAACTGAGCATATCAAATGAGTCATTATACCTTTCGGGTTGGTTCTCTTGTTTGATATTGACTCAAAACTAATAATATTTTTCAATTCGGGAGACTAATTGTTGATTAGCGCTATAGCGAAATAGCACAAAGCGAGAAAACTTTCAGCTTGGCAGTGTACTGTAATGTACCTTGCTCATTTTCTCGTTGAAACTGTTAATTTTTCAAAGATTCATGGCAACGTTTTGCATACAGCCACAATTTTTTCCCGGTATATACTTCACCGGCCACAGTCTTTTTAATCAAGTTATCAGGATGTAGAACGTGCTCCGTCAAAGATTTTACTACTTTGATAAAATCCTCATTTATATCTGAAAGACATGAGAACCAAATTTCCAGCAATAGGACTAAACTTCCAAAATACTTTATCAGTTCTATTATTGAAGACACTACACTGATAGTTTTATCATCTTTATCTTTTAAAGTTTGTAGGTTTCCAGTACTCACAACTACTACATGGAAGAGTTTTTTTTTATCCCTTATAGACAGACCTGAGTAAAGTATAGGTTATATCATTGGCATTATATCGCACCTGTCAACTTTCCAGTAAAGTTATTTCCATAGAGAGCCGTTATGCCGGGATGTGGAATTAAGAAACAATCTAATTTTTCGAAAACTTGTGAAAAGTATTCTCTCATGGATTTTTCTCCACTCTTTCTGGGATATCCAGTGCATTCTTCTTCCAAATACTGATTTCCACCTTCATGACCGTATTTGAAGTTACGTTGGTGTGACCAATCTCGAACAAGGAACAGCAGACCCTAAATTAGGCGATATAATTTATATAAGAATTGAGTTAAGGGTTCTTTATTATCGTACTTGAAATGATGCAGCTGAAGATTCCGGTCTCTGTGACTGCCGGGAGATTTCGGTGAAATACTGAAATAAAAAATATAGAAAATATGTTGAAGATAACACTGTGGTCATGATAAAACTAAGGCTATGTCGAAAATAATATTGTGATTTATTGATATTACCTGCAAATATTCCAAATCGTTTGCTTGCAACTGTTTATCAACGTTAAAAATCTGTAATGAACTAAGCAATGTACTTAGTGCAAAGATTCTTGTACTAAGTTTTTGATCGCTATCATGACTGAAGTTGCCTTGAGTATCCATGAGAAAGACAGCAATCTAATAATTTGTCAAAAAATTGAAAAAAATAGATATATATATTTGAGCACGTAAGTGTGTTTGTATGTCTCATTTCTTCAAATTACTTGGTCCCGACCCAGACATCGTACCGATACTAAATTGTGTAGAAAATGACTTTAAATATTCACATCGGGTGTGGGCAAGGCTGTTGGCTAGTAAACATTAAGCAAATTAAATTGGCAGTATATCAATACGCAGTATATCAATACTGGCTTTACTGTGACGAAAAAATAACTGTAGGGACTGCGATTTGATGTTGCAAAATGATTGAAGCTTGACTGTCTCGTGTACCTACGTTGAGTGTCTTACAGCTAGAACTGCACGAGCTTTATTATGATGAGAACAAAGAACAAATATGACTGACTAGTCTATCAAGCAAACTTAAGCTTACACCGGACATACTGCTTAATTCCGCAGGTAAAACAGAAATTCAATAAACAAGGCTATTGAGTCTACCCAAGATTATTCCAGAAAATTCCCTATTCCGCTGGACGGCAATTTCTTCCGTCACAATAGCCGATTATGAACAATCAAACATACTGTTTTTGAACAGCAGTCAGCAGTTTAAGGTTCATACCGTAAGGATTGTACTGGCGTAGAATATAATGTAACACAACTACACTGATATGTAGACACCGGTTATTACATCCAAAATCGCCTGGCCCGAGGTGGATGTATTAAGCGGTGTCGACTGTATTATCACGAAATGCTATAGAGCTAATTCCTAATTTACTCTCAAAAAGCACGACGTTAATATAGCTTTGCTCGATATTGAGAAGATTGTGTTGTCTGGAAAATGTACCGTAATCGAAACTATATTCCCAGTATTCTCGGTTAAATTACAAGGTAACTCATCAGCCAGTTTGTTGTGAAGTCATCACGATACAAAAGGGTAAATTAAGCTTGTTTTGATCGAATATAGAGGTCCAAAAACATCGTATCTGTGTTTATCGATTGACTATGAACAATATGCACCCAATTAAAACTTTTAACTTTTCACGAGGAAAAGGTGCACATGATTTTATATTTTCCAAAAAGGGATTATTAATCCTGAGATCTCTACGTGGATCATCATTTTCAGGGACATACTCATTAAAGTTCAGGTTGATGTAAATAGCATCTCAAATTTATCAGTAACGGACAATCAGTCCCTCAGCAACCGATCATAAAGCTTTTTTGTTAGTGTTTAGCTTTTATATTTAACTCTGTTAATGATTCACACATTACATTCGTTTAATTTCATTTTTATTTTAAATTAAAGTCATATTTATGATATTCAAAATAACATCTTCAATTGCCACGAGTACCATTACATGCATAATAAATGGTTTAGAAGAAGTTTACATTGCTCAAGTTCCATACATGGCTCGAATTAACATCACGGAAAGACTACTTTCCATCTATATATTAATAAATGAACCAGACACTGCAATTATTCGTTTAATGTTTTCAGGATAACTTAGGAATACGTAGGGAAATGCAACACGGCGATTATCTTCACGATGTTTAGGAGGATTTTAATTGGGGATGTTATGGACTTGAATACTGAACTGGTTAGGCGATAAAGGTATATTTTGTATTCGCGTATGCGCTCCCGATTTCAAGGGAGAACACCATGAATCATTAGCTCCGAAATCTGGAAATGTGCGTTGGGAATTGAATCATATATACTTGATCGTAAATGATTTGGAATATATCGAAATCTTATACTTTACTTATTTAACATGAAATATTTTGTACAAGACGATAATCAATTCAACTTTTCTGAAGGCCTCGCCTGGCCATTTCATGAGACAAAAATATCATAAATCTTGGCCTGAATATCTTACACTATTTTCAAGGAATAACAGGCTTAGGAAATAGTGCTTATGTATCACACCTTATACATCGCCATATACCATAATATTCTTCGTATTTTTTCCCGCTGGTCATTTATATGTCCCTTGGAAGCAATATGATAAAATAGGTTTTTGGCATCAGCCATCAAAACTCATTATCATCACAAGGTGGCAATACAAATGTCACTGCAGATATGTTACGTCATGTCTTTTCTGTAATTGAATGGGATTGCAACCGGAATTGGGAATTGCAGGAGTGTCAGTTTACGTTAATATATACCGTACTTTAAGTAATGGTATTTGTTTACTCTAGGAGAGCATTCTGAGTGAAAGTGGAAATAGGTGGAATAGAAAATACGTTACGAAGTAGCTCATAATTTACATAGTACTGTTGATCAGTTTGTTTCCAAAGGAAAATGCAGCGTTGGATGCCAACATTTCTTTTTACAGGTTTGTACTTCATTATAACGGTACTATTCAAACCCGTGTTGATTTGAGGATTACCATATTACTTTTCACAGTACTGTTATCACTCGCCAATGCCATCTGCAATACACATTCTTTGCATGAATCTTCTGGACTAATCCAGTCCCCAGATCACCCAAACTCATATCCTCTGGAGGAATGCACAAAATGGTTTTTGCTCAATGCAAGCAACGTTGGTGATCGCAGTTTGCTCATTCGTTTAGATGAAATGAATTTAACTTACGTTCACAGCATGGCTTATCGGTGGTGTACTGGAAAGCTCTTAGTTCTCGGTAAATTTAACAAAACCTACATATTCATTTAAAGATTGACCTGTACTTGGATTCGGGTATTTAAAATAATGAAATGATACATGAAAAGACGAAAGGGTTCTATACCCAGATTACTCGTTTCTCTTAAAGAGCAGTTGAAAAAGAGTTCAGTACCTATGTCTATTAGCTAATTCGATGAGATTAAAATCAAACGAAACATAATTTTCGAGGAAAAAAACTTCAGGCTTCAACTAACTCTTTTGTGAAAAACTCTTTGCTGAGATTATTACATTATTATTATACATTAGATAATTTTTACTTTTCCATTCCATTTTTACTCAAGCAAAACTCTACAAAATCTAAATATATCCCTGTATGAAGCAATGTGTAATTTTTTAATATCGTTATTCAGGAGAGAATATATGCGATTTCAAATCTGGTACATGTCTGCTATTTTTACCAAGTAATGGGCATTGCGAAAACAAGAATCGGAGCCTGCAACATTGTGAAAACCTGTTCGTAGTATCTGGAAGTTTCCCACGTGAGATTGCTCTTATATCTAAAGATTACGGCCACGGAGAACTGAGAAGATTTCAGTTGTCTTACAGTTATTTTTCATGTCAAAACGCATCAAACTCTGGCAACACAACTTCAGAAACCAGTTGCGTTGAGCAAAATGATATCAATAAACCAAGCTTAATATCGTCCATGTCACTCGGTATATTGCTTGCCGGAACCTTGGTTATATTTGGAATTTATATTCACAGGTATTAAATACAGTACGCTAACCTTTTACCCAGTCATGATATACAAAGCCGTCATGCCTTGCATTTTTTTAAATTCGTGCATTTCAGAACAAGGAAAATTCACATTACGGAGAATCGTAGTGATGTGACCAATACTCCACGAGGTATACCTGAGAAGCACGACACTGAATACGCTGTAATTGATGTCACAAATACCCTATACTGTGCTGCAGAAGACGTCAATACCATGCTGTGAACATGGCTGAAGAGCTTCCTAAATCATTTCATGTAACAACTTGAAGCGTCGAGGGGTTATAGGGGGTTATATTTGAATTTATGTATTAGGAGCACCACATGAATGTTTATAATTCTGCAAACTATTGATATTTAACTACCTCACTTGTTGTACATAGTGTGTGTGTGTGTGGGTACATGTGTGTGTTAGCTTGTTCGTGTATAAAGGATACATACTCAGACCATGACAGAGACAATGCATTGAGAGTTTCTTGTACAGTCGCTTAGCTTGCTTGATGTTGACGAATTTCAAGAGGGATGCATATTTCAATATTTAAAAAAGAGAATTGTGATATAATTATTACATGTGGTTTCCATAGACACCTAACAAATATGATTTAAAGTTATTGTATAACATTCAGTATAAAAGAACATTTTAAAGAGTAATCAAACAATTTCTGTCGTTCTGCAACTTATTCATTTCGAATGTAAAATCGGTCAATATATTCAACTTTTTTCTCCATATCGTTTATAAGATATAAGCAGGGACGGGAACTGGGCAACCAGTTTGCTAGATGAATAACTGATGCAATTGTCACTGCCTTCACCGTGGGGCTTTCATATCAAATATCAAAAAGATGCCCATGACGTGAGCACTATAGCTATAACGTACTTGTTAGAGCAATTGGATGCTGTGGACTAATGGTTTCAATACCCATTCCGTTAATGGATATAAGAAGGATGAAACCACATAACACACTCAGCATTTATACATATAGGATTCTGTAATTGCTGGTTTCTTTCTCTTAACATCTTGCTCACAATTGTGTGCTGGCAGTTAAAGCTTAATCGAATTAATGTGCTCATTAGCGATGCGTTTTATGTATGAATTTGAGGAAACGCCTAATACAAAACGTTTTTAGAAAACAAAACATATACAGTAACTTAAAATAACCTATAGTATTGATGTCTAATCGACCAAATTATTATAATACAACTCTACTATTTGATGTCATAGGAGGATGACTTCTAATAGAAGTTGAGATATCAAATGTTTTGTAAAATAAAATTCCTGTCCAGAGTAAAAGTAATTTTTTACCTTCAATAGCCGGGTCGTCATAGTCAGTCGGCCTTTCCTTAAAATTATAGGTTATATACTCCGAGCGAGATCGAATTATATATTGCGTCATTACCAAATTGAAAAGTTGAGTTTCATTGAAAATAAGAGCTTCAATGTCTGAAACGGGCATTCTTAAAATGCAGAGAAGCAGGAAACTCAATGAAATTCGGGAATGACAGGCTCATCCTGTCCTCCCCGCTTAGATTAGTTGACACAGTTTCGAGTTTTATTTCTATTTTAGTGACTTTCCCGCTCTGCCCACAATTTAGTGTAGCACTCGGAAACACAGTTCAGGTTGTAAAGTAAACAAGTAAGTAAGTACAGCATTAGTAAAATATAGTTGATTCGATTTTTATCCAGTTAATTCTAATTGTTTTAACTAAGAAGACCTTTGAATGCATAACATGTTTTAGTAACATTGTGATTTACTGAATTTTTTGTTTCAGAAAAATTAAGTTTCGTAAAATTTGAGCACTTTAGAGCACAGGGCAAAGTTAACAAACACTTGGCAAATCATGAGTGAAATAAAAGTTAAATATTACGCTCATCATTAATATCATATGGCTATGGTGATGCTTGCATAGGCAGCCGGAATATCTATACAGTCGTCCCACGCTATATCGCGGTTCACTACATCGCGGATTTTATATAATATTGTATTGTATGCATTTTAATGTAACATTGTATTTATTTTATTTCTTGATAAATGCCGTGCCGTACAGTACTACTTTGTTTAGGCGCTGAAAGTTAAAAAAAAAAAAAAATAACCGGTCAAATAATTGTGGGAAAGGTTAATAAGATAAATAAGAGTGTGTAAATGATTTACAATGGTTCAAAATACGTTCAAATATATTCAAATAATTAATTAAATATGTGGTTTCTACTTTGCGGAGTTTCACCTATCGCGGGAGGCTCTCGAACGCTCTAACCGCGATAGGCGAGGGATTACTGTACAGATAGTACTGGAAAATTGTTCTCCTCCCTTGCAAGTTGAAATTTTTTGTTATTAGATTTTGTCTTCGGTAGATTTCGCGTTCAAAGATCTTTTGACAAGTATATTAGAATGCAGAGATACACACTGATTATTGTTGCACTGTTCCTCCTATCGACTGACGTTATTGGACATTCGGACAAGGTACAAATACTGATTGCTGTACCGTATTACACTAAATGCTGTCATATCTTTGCATGTATAACTAATCGATAATCTCACAAACAAATGACTGCAAAAAAGGGAAAAATACAAAATTAACAAGAAATAAGTATTTGAACAAATAAGCTTTTGGGGAAAGAAAACCTTGTGATTAAAATATGATTTGTAGAAAAAGTGATAGAAAATGGCAAATGAGTTTTCTCCGGGACTTTTCTTTTCGTGTTTTTTTTCATCAATTGCCTAATCACGTTATACGAATTTCATAAATTTCACAAGAAAGAGGCGCCTGGCCATAACAATCAGCATGGAGATTCACATGGAGTTCAGTATCGTACTTACCATTCCTCTGACAAAGCACCGAAATTTCAACAACACCATCAAGGTCAGACACTGTTCAAAGTCAATTATTACTAAGAAATACGTTATTCAGATGTGACTGCGAATTTTCGGGCTTGCATGCTGATAACACACTTCATATTAGAAGGAATGTTTGTTTTGGATATTAGAGGAATATTTAAAATCATATTAAGCCTTATAGAAATCGCCTTAGATTTCTTGAAACATGGTCGTTCTTAGGCCACCTACAGCACGGTAATAATACTGCATTGTAATGAAAATTGCGTTTTAGTTGCTTCGTAAGGTATACCATTAGAAAAGACACTTATCGGTTAAATCCTTATAGCTTCTTGCAAAAACCATGCGAGATCATGTTTGATTTAAATATGCTGTTCGTATAAATTTCCCTTTCTCGGTTACTTGACCTACATACTAAGAGGTCCGACCATATTTCTCCTGGCGCTGTAAAATTGACATGAATGGTTGAAGCCTTTTTTCATGACCCTTTGACCCTTTATTATGATTGTTTATTTTAAACATTACTTACCCCAACAGCAATAATAGGCTTATTAAGAGGAAATACTAAAGGAATAAAAATAAGTTTTAATTCATTTTATATACCTTCCTTTATAGAAAAGGCCCCAGCATTTGAAGGCGGTTAAATTCTGAGAAGATGAAGTGCACCATATTCGCAATTTTCTCTTTACAAATTAGCAAATAATTTATTTATTAGCCGCTTCATATTACGTAACTTTTGAATCGCTGTTATAGGCTTGCACAATAAGATAAAAACTTGTATAGTAATATTTCAATGCACATTTATATTTATTAAATATCGATAGTATCGAATATAGCTTAATATATTCCTACAAAGCATATTATACAAGCGCGATGCCGGCTTGCATACTCCCACTTTTAAAAAGAATGAAACTCTGGAAGTATATCCAGCTAGCCTCGTATTCTGTGGCTCCATACCAAATTTGAACCTACATTGGAGGCGTAAACCACAGGAGGCAATCAAGTCATATTTGTCATCCAACAACTCGTACAAATCCATCCGAATAACGGATGACACCACGTGCATGTATGCGTCATATGTTGAAATAATAAGTAGAAAAAAAAGAGGAAATATGACTGTAAAGTAACAAGATTTAAATGCAACAGCTGCCGCTATTTTTTACTATACTGCTCTAGAGCGTAGTGAATGTAGTGTTCAATTCTAGATCATGCGAATGGATTAAAGTACATATCATGTCATTTCCTATACACATGTAATAGCAAATATGTTACGTCGCATAAGGCTGTTTAGACCCCTCACACTGACTTTGTAGCAATTTGCTCTGGATATTTCAGTAGTAGAAAATATTTAACTGCACTTTGGGTTTGGCAATAAATTGGCTTTGCATAATAAACTACCAAATTCAAGATGAAGTCTAATCAGTTATACAAATCTGGGGTCAGGAGGGGCAGGCGCAACAAGAAGCTAGAAAGGGCAAGTCATCGATTAACGAAGGTCATGAAACATCAAATATATATTAGTTCCCATCAATATATAACTGGAACAGGATTTTCCATGCAACTGCATGTCGTGGTATTTTCTATGCTTTGCTTGAGCGTTGAGAGAGGGATGATGATTAGTAAACAAAGTACTGTTTCTTCTCCGTTTTCTTTATTTTCTAACATACAAACCCGGGACAGGATTCACCAATATGCCATCGGCTTATGGCCCATAGGTATCTGGGGGACCACTGGAATTGATTTGTCATTATGGTATGTTACTTTGCATTGAAATTCTTATTTCTTATATTATAATATTATGTAATATTTGGGTATTTCAAAATAATTACAGTAATATATATAGTGATTATTGAAACATGCGAATATTTCCAAAAAATTCTGGGCCCACCAGTAGGTAAACTGCGTATACCTTTAACATCATTATTGGTGGTGAGTGTAGTGAAATAACGAATTATATGGAATGTACCAAGATGATAATGGAACGGAGTGTTTTATGTGAGAAGTAATATTGAACGTACAGTACTGATCATCGCTGTTTTAATTTAGGACGCCAAAATACATATGCAACCACGAACCGGTATAAACATCTTGATTTAGGACAATAAACCTTTATATACGAGTATGTATCCAGATAGAGTGGCGCTTCCTACTTCCCACGACCCTAATTTCGCCCGTACCAGACTCCAACCAATGTACGTGCGCGCGTAGTGAAACGCGAACTTCGGGCGTTCAACACGCGTAGTAAAAAATTGCGCTCGCTGCGTGAAGTACGTTTGTGAATGGCAACATGTTGTAATTGCGTTGAGTGGCCGAATTTGACGCGGGAATAAATATAATTGTAACTTTGTTTAACACCACCTCGGCACAGAACTTATTTGAGCTTGTTTTGATACTTTGTTAACAGTGAAAAATAAATATCAATATATCCTATAATGCACGGCAGTAAGTTTATGATTTGCTGCCCGAGTCATTATAATTGAAACTTTGTTTACATCAGCATGAATTTTACCAACGACCTCGAGCTGACTCGGGTCCTTGGGCTGGAAAAAGAACTCAGATTAACCGTTAACCAAGTTCGACGAAAACGAAGTTGAATACATGTATTTTAGTTGGGATACCAGAACCATCAAATTAGTTCAAGCCATTCGGGATTTCAAGACAAACTACGTCGAAGCAAAGGGCTTCGATTGTATTTAGTGAATTGTGTTATTTTTATCTTAAATTATGTGTATTTACTGTTTAAGCTTATTGAAATAGGTTTGGAGTAGGGTCTAAGAAAGGATTAATTTAATTTCCATTATTCGTAATGGAGATAATTGATTCGGGTTCCGAATAATTCAGAGTTCGTGTGGCCTCCTGTAATGAAATTTCCACTACCGAAGTTTCTCTTAAGCAAGCTCTCAGGCTAAAATTTAGGCAAGTTTATTTGTTCCGATCTTTTAATCTAGGAACATCAGAACGTACGAACTACAGCGACCTTAGGGTATAAATTGTATATTTCCCGTTTACAGGGATACGGTCGTTTGTTCGTAAATAAAGTTTGCAACCATCCTATCCTATCGAATTATCGCCCAGGGTTTATTTACGAAAAACTCTAGTATTCATGGAAACACGTGACTAGAAAAAAGTTCATGGATCTAAAAAGATGTATCTTTGAAATTAATCCACGTAATTATTTCGTATGCCTAAGTACTTTTTACTTGGTAAAAGAATGAAGTCAATTCATGTCTGCAGGCACTCGCACAAGTGAAGTCAACTGCTTCGAGACGGGTAATTACAACAGTAATATATGCAAATAAAAAATGGAAGCTAGTTCTACCAATGCGATAGAAGTGAACGCAGTAAACAACCTCAAAATAACATGCGCGTTCTGATTTATTTATAGAATATCGTATATAATATATTATCATAAACAACATAGAATAAAATACAACCACAAATAGTCTCGATATAACTTACAACTGGCAAACAATTAGCTATAACAGTGGTTCTTAACTCAATTGGAGGTACCGAACCCTGTTAGCTTTATCAGTGCGTTCACCGAACCCTTCGTTATTGGAAAAATGAAATAAGACTTCTCTAAAACAGAGGCATATATTTTTAGTGCACAAAATGAACCATGCATCAGTTGCACACAAAATCACTGTGTTCAAAGAACATTGATGAATGTTTTTTTTTCGCCAGAAATGGTATTGTTGAAAATAGTCTTAGAATTCTTGACCTCTGCCGAACCCCTGTTAAGAACCACTGAGCTATAACTATAGTTTATACTGGCCAATTGCAGATTTCTTAGTGTGTGGTAGCTAATTTATGAAGTAGGCCTCAATCACTTCTCGATGTTAAAAAACGCTTACTAGATTATGTGTACATACTTTAGTTCAGAGGTGTGCAACCCTGTAGCACTCCCGAGCCAAATACACTTAACCGGATTAGACGGCAGGCCACACTTGCATTTCATATCGACTATCTACTAGTGCAGAGCTTTCCAAACTTTCCAGTTGGTGACACACTTTTCGCGACACAGGACACAGCACACAGCAATTCACAATTCAGTTTTCAGTTTTAAGTTTTAATAGCAAACCAGAGGTTAATTCAATCCCTCATGAGAGATACCGATATATAAATGCATTTTAATGTCCGCGTACGCAACACACCTACGCACTGCAGATGACACACAGTTCGGAAAGCACTGTACACTGACACTGACACTGACTGGCATGCTGCTAGAGTTTTACTTTGGAGTAAACAATCGGAGAAATAGCTGATTGTTGCAATTTCTCATAAGATAAGATTGTAATGTTGCGATTGTTTATAAGATAATAAAAGGAATAAACGGAGAAATCTCAACTGCGCCTCGTGTTAAAATTGGCGCGAAAAGGCAAATGACGCTTCGGTATTCATATAACATCAAAAAACAGTGGCACTCAATTCTGTTACGGTCCGTACTCTATTCAAAAACCGCAGCATCCCGCGGACCGCATAAATTCAGTTTGCGGCCCGCAGGTTGCACACCTCTGCTTATTTTTGCTTATTTTCGCTTATTTTTATACACAGTATTAAGCACCCATATGTATATTCTACTTCAATCGCATGGGCAAAAAAAATTACTGTTTCTGTATTTGCTATTCATTTAACTGTTTCAAATTGTAATTGTATTAAAACATAGCTAATATACAATACTGAATAGCTGAACATCACTAATAAGGTAATGGTAAATTCCACACATCCGGGATATGAATGTTATCGAAAATGAATATGGGTATTTAGGGTAATTATTATTATTGGGAATCTCTCTTGAGACTCGCTTTAAAATCTATCAGGGCACGGATTTATATAAACTAACAGTCATAACTTTATCTATTTGGCTTGCAAATACAAAGATATCATCATAAAATGATATCCAATCACCTAGGCATCTCCTGTTAGTGAAGGAGATGTGCAATAATTTTACCAATAAATGATACAAAGTGTATAATACTCTACCGGACTATGAAAAAGTTTACGCAGACGTCACTGATCTAGACATATACAAAATTTAAACTAGCACACATGTGTCAAGCACTGTATGAAAGACAAGCATTCTACTATGTCTGATAAAAAGTACTACTATGAAGAAACAAACTGTACCTCACGTTAAACTCTCATTCAGTTTATTCTTGAGAATGGATTCAGTGATTAAACTCTCTCGATTTATCTTCTCTGGATCCACATGACTTATACTGTTTGCAGCTACGATATGTTCAAATGGATGTAGAGAATCCGGCTTCTGTTCAATTGTGTCTATAATAACTACAAAAGACATAATTTCTGTTAAAATAATCAAGAAAATTGGCATCATCATAAAAGGAATGAAATGAAATGGTTGATTGAAAGCAAGTAGTATCTATGTAGGGATAAGTTTGCCTAGCAGCAGTAGGATTTAAACTTCGTTGAAACAAGCTAATAAAAGAAGCATGATGTCGGCCTCATTTTAACTCCTGAAGAAATCAGAACCAGGATAAAGAGGGAAGATGAATGAAAGAAATGGAATATAAAATGGGAAAGGTTTTAGTGTTTTATCCTGTCTTAAACACTCGTAGCAAAAAAGGATTTCACTAATATAAAGATCGTAAAATATGTTAGATTTAAACAACTAAAATTTTCAAATATATCCAGGAAAAACCAACCTGAAAAAATAGGTTAATCAAATTATTATCTGTGGAAGAGGGAATTCAACATATTATTTATATTACAATGTTAATTTAATACTAAACCAATTATAGGTTCTGACTTCGACTTCAAAGTCCTGATTAAAAGTTTACTTGTAAATGCTTCACTACTTTAGCTTGAGAGCCTGATTTCCATTTACCAGTTGGTATGATTTTGAATATTTGTTTCAGGTAAAGATGATTCAAGGTTAATTTATTGAAATCACAACATTTCATACAGATATTTTGTAACTATCAATTCCATAAAAGCAAATAATGCCATCATACATTGATACATATATATTATGTTGATCATTCAACATTTAAAAAAAGTTTATTCCTAGATTTTCAATTGAATTTAATTTTCAAAGACAAGAATACACGTTTGTGTCCAGTGTCCCTCTCCCAAATGAAGCCATATCGGACTAGTCTTGTAGTGTGGTCCCTCTGAAAAGCCAGTTACGTTTGGGTAGGTCAGGTGAGCTTAGATAAGGCTAAGTTTGCCAAGGGGTTAGGGTGAGTTACCACTAATCCTAGGTCTCACCTAAGATACCTCGAACCTAACCAAACATGCCGGGTTTTCGGAGGGACCACACTACTAGACTAATACCGCCACATCCACCCAGCAAAAAGCAATAGAATTTTAATTGTAAGAAGAATCAAATACTGATCACTTACTTTCCATAACTTGATGGTATGCAAAATGCAGATATAGTAAAAATAGCATGTGTAAACTTGCAATACTTGCGCAAAGCAAGAGTCTCTGCGACTTTCCAACTGTTCTTGATAGCAGTACTGTAATCTGAAAGCAGAAATGCACATCTTAATTGCGCAATCAAATCTCAGGACGAGGGCATGCAAACTAAACCCACTAGGCCGATCTAAGTAGTCGGAGTGGAATGCTTAGACCAGTGGTTCTCAAGCGGAGCCACTTGGCTCCTTAAAGGAGGAATTTAAAATTCCTGGGAGGAAATTTACCCAATGAGGGAATTGGAAAATACTTTCTAGGTGTTTTTTTCTGTTTACGCAAGGTCTGATGTAATCAGCGCTACATGATAGTTTTCTAGAATCTAAATTTGCCGAGTTGTAATGACAAATGACGATTAGTTTCTCAGCACAAGGCTCAGGGTTCTCAATAAAGTTGTATGAAATTTAAGTTAACGTTTTGAAGTCACAATTTCTCGCTACTAAGCTCTGATTCGATATGGTGAATGACTCATTATCCTTACTGCATTATTTCCTTTATCCTAAAAGAAAATCAGTCCCCTACTAAGGGTTAGTCCTACGATCAATTTTTTTTTTGAAGGAGTCTATATGAAAGTACAGACCAACAGAGGTCACATAAAATATAATACAATAACATCAACATCCTCTTGACTCACTGAATATGCACCTCTCATCTCTCTCTCTAAAGAACCATGTATAAACCACTGTATAAAACTTATTCAAATATTTACTGTAAATTAAAAACTGAATGATATACATTGGTACAATTTATACAGTACAATGTGCAAATAGAAAGGGGAGGCCAGAACAGCATAGTACTCTAATTACTAATTACATATCAAATTGAAGGGAAAAATGAGATATTTAAAGTAAAACATGGTCTATCAACAATCAGTCACTCAATTCTACTTACCATTCTAGTTGCCGATCCACCAGAGACCACCATCCACAACAAATAAAACATGGTATGAGAATAGTGTGTAATATGCCCGAAGAGCAGAATTACACAATGACTGATCATTCCATAGCCCTAAAAAAGAGAAAAATGCCTTTAACAAGAATGAGATGTATCCACATGCCAGTTAGACACACTGCAACTCACTACAAGTATATACATGCCCATACAGAAGTAAATGCCTATACTTCTGCAGTAGAAAAGTAGGCAGTGTGAAAGAGCACAATTTTGAAAACTTTTTTTGTAAAGTTTCCGACTTTCTGCGTAAGATTCGTACTGAAATTTTTAATTTTGATTCGTACTGAATAATTTGATTTTATGTTTTTTCCAGGCATTATAGATCATAGTACAACTTTTTCAAGGTTATGGGAAATTCGGGCTTGTATATTTGAGGCATATCAATATGACACTGGTGGCTTGAAGGGAGATAGAGCCAGCTCACCAATGAACTTCCCCAATAACATTGCCATAACTTGATGTAGGAATTGTTAAAAACAATTTTTTACTCCCTCTAAAGAATTAGGTAGCCCACTGCGATTTGTGATACAGTAAATTGAAGAAAATATTTGAAAAAGACTTACCAGAAGAGAAAGGCACTGAACGATACTGATGTATGTATTGCAGAGATAGGAAAGAAAATACATGAAGCCAGAAACACCGAACCAATACCCAAAGCACATTCCCAATGCAGTTCCCATCAAAGTACCTTGTTGCTGAAAAATACCAAAGAAAATATCATAAATAAGTCTAATACTAAAATTAAAGCCCTGCTGTCTGACAACTAAACTTTATGCAAAACTAAAAAAAATATGCTATCACGAATGTTGTTAACTTTCTCATGTCTAAATTGACAGTATGCAATGATGCAGTAGATATTTACAATTCGAATTAATTTTAATTTAATTTCAGCTTCAATTATTTAACTATTATCTAAAACAGGGTGGTCCATCTGTAGGCCCGCAATATGATTTTATGCAGCCCATTGTTGAGTAAGGAAGACGTTACATAGCTTTTGTTCTTACGAGAGCTAAGTTTCATACTAACACTCCCAACTTATTTCTCGATTGTGTGCCAACATTTCAAAATCATTCTAGCAATGACTTTTATCATCAAATATCCAAAATTTACCTTAAATTTGGCAAAAATATGATGGAGCCTCTATATGTGGCCTCTAAACTTGGTGAAACTTCACCAAACTTAATTCGCTGTTATTGAATATTTTAATTGGAGTTCTTTAAGTAGCTTTATAGCGTTCAATGTCTGTATTATCGAAACGTTTTTATCGTTCAGGTCATAATATAATGTTACCGGAGAAGTTTAAATCTGCCTTGAATTGTAGAATACAATAATATAGAAACATGCAATAAAAATCCAAGCTTGTTAAACTTCAAATGTACTGGAGATCAAACGAAAAAATCACTGGTGCACTTCACATGGTGACTTAGTTAAAAAATGATAAATAGACATTTGGACATTATCCTTAGGCTACATTTTGTACTAAGTCGTACACCTGAAACCGCATATATATTAGTATCATTCATGCTCACCAGGACAGTTCCAGATGCTTTCATTGTCATGAGCAAAATAGCAACGAGAGTAAACACAGTCATAAGTGGACCATAAAGATCTCCAGGAATTTTCTGGAATTCAAAAGAATGTTATTCAAAAATACAACACTAATTTTTATCAGGAGCTAAAACTAGAATTCTTTTTTTGGCATTAGCTAGGATGGCATTGTCATCAAACTTCCCATCGAAGAGGGCATGGTAAAGGTCTATGTGGTGAGGTAACAATGAATATACAGCACATTTAATATGAATAGCGAAATGTGAATGTTTGTGGCAGCCAAAATGAATCTGCTCATTCAGCATGTCTAGTGCTGGCCACATGCATGGTTCAGCAGTATTAACAATGGCAATTACATACTATAATTGAACAATATTATTATTATAGTCTCATGTAATTTATTTCAATAATCATACCTCAGAAAAGCAGGACAAATTAAAGGTAGTGCAAAATGGAAGGTGAAGTGCTCCTCAACATTGTCCAGCATAACACCAGATATCTGGCCCCCCTTAGTACTAGTTATATGGTACAAGAGAATAATATACCTGTGGCGTTGACATAATCCTAATTGGGACAAATGAGTATATGATACGTTGTACGAGAACTTTCGGCTCCACATCGAAGTAAGGTCGCAGGATATCGATATTTCCGTAGACATCGAACATTTTTCGAGCTTGCTGCCGACTTGACTGTAGAAGCTGGTTGGAGCAAACGAGAATTAACAAACTAACTAATTCCTCAAAAATTTGTTTGGCTTTTGGCATAATTTTCAATATAATAAAGACTACATTCTCATATTGAAAGGGTTATTCCAATGCCTATTGCTTAAGCCCCTTAATTAATGACCCTTGCTTTACGGATAAAACTGTGGCTATATACAACAGACAGAATTATAATCATTCAGTTGTATTCTTGGAATAACTTTCCAGAACTCACCTGATCTGCAACTGCCTTCCCTATTCCAGTTCCCAATCCCCCGATCACACTTTCGGATTTTTCAGACGAACTAGGATCAATCGTTGTCTCTGAGAATCTGTGCGTCACATCGGAAACATCCTCGAAACTGGATGCGAGCGACGCATTATCGATACTTGACATGTCAATAACAGCAGACTGATTGCTTACCTAATGAAACAAGACAGCAGGTTGGTTATTCCAAAACAATGTTACAAGGGTATATCAAATAAAAGATTTTGCTGTTCAAAAATAATACAGAAACTTCAGCTTCATATATCCACCTCGGTCCCAGCATGATAAAAATGAGTACAAAAAGAAACACAAATAATTTAGTAGTGCATTCAGGAATCATGTGATGCAAAAAATAAAACAACGAGGTTTGTTCGGGTGTAAATGTCACTCTAAGATGATCATTTCTTTTTCTTTTCATAGAGTAAAACATAATCCCTCGATACCTTTTAGGCAATTGTTAAACAACAGATTGACTGTGGGATAATCCCAGTTTGATTGGCAGATTGGCAAATCACATTTCGGATCGAATGAGATTATACTAAGACAGTTTATTCACAAAAATCATTAGAAAATAGAATACTTAGTATGAACAAAATGGATTTATAAAGAGGCCTTTGGATTTTTTAACCGGCTATTTTTTAATGCAAAAATTCTATCCCAAGGCAATTGGATTTTATATGCATTGGGATTTATATCCATGGATTTATTAAGCGGATTCTACTGTTTGGTATAGTTTGGAAACTTACGGTTGCAGAT
This sequence comes from Halocynthia roretzi, assembly GCA_013436055.1. Classification (NCBI taxonomy): domain Eukaryota; kingdom Metazoa; phylum Chordata; class Ascidiacea; order Stolidobranchia; family Pyuridae; genus Halocynthia; species Halocynthia roretzi. The sequence continues at coordinate 9,199 of QRAM01000605.1, read as the reverse complement.
ACACCTTCGTCACCGCTGAACCCACCCCAGTCATCTTCACCAGAAGCAGCCATGACGAATTGATTTAAAAGTTGCAGAATATCATTTAAATGTTGCTGTAAATTGTAAACAATACCAATCTACTCAGAAAAGCACTCGTCTCGTTTGATGATTCTGACAAACTGATCAGTCTGCAGGTTCAAAACTGACAACGTATACATCGCTATAGCAAATTACCTTTGAACTGTACTTTTCCCGATTTATGCAAAAATCAACGACTTCAGGTAAAACACACATATAAAAAATAAATGAATTAATAAAAATCCTGAATCATGATTCTTATTATCAAGGACTGATTACCTAGTAAATGGTTTTCTCCATGGACGATAAAGAGTTGATGAACTTGTTTTAGACGCTTGGTTTCATGTCGGGGATGTAGCTCAGATGGTAGAGCGCGCGCTTAGCATGTGCGAGGTACGGGGATCGATGCCCCGCATCTCCAGATTTTTTCCTATTTTTTTGCATTACAAAAGGAAAAAATTTACTTCCACAATCTACATCCAACAATAACAATATTGAATAACTATAAGCGTAGGTTAGTACAAACAAGTGCATAGAATGTGTTTACAGGATGCACGACCTTTTGTTCTTGTTCATGTCAGAAACAACGGTGAGTGTAATGAATACGCTATATATCATAACTATATTGTAGCGTTCAGATCTTGATCATGAGAATGTATCAAAGTCCATATCATGTCAATTCCTATACACCTGTAACAACGAATATTGCGATAACGGGGCCAGGCTAGTGCAGTTCCATCCACAGACGATTTACTTTGGCTGCCTCCCTTGAATATTTCCAGATTGTGGTGATTGCTGAATTACTATTGGCATGTATTTTGAACAACACATACTTAATATTACAATCCTAGGTGCCTAATTCTGACAGTCATAGTGTGAATCACACCAGAAATCTTCTTCCTACTATCGGAAGCTGCTCTATGAATCAAATAGCATGAGTGCTGTCTAGTAGTACCCACAACTCTCAGCCTAAACTATCGACGGTCTCAGGGTAAACTATAATTCTAGTCAAAGCAAATTTCATTCTCCAACTCTATAGAGTTCTTGTTAACTTTAGTTGAAAATTTATTTAACAATGTAAAAAATTACAGTATTCATGCAATATCAATGTTACTACAGTATCAAATCACTTGAAATTTAAAACCGACTTCAAATCACCAGGTAAAGTATTGACAATATCAGATATTTGACTATGGAGTTTATCAACCTTTCCTTCAGAAAGTGCAATATCACCTTGTTCAACTAAACTCAATTTTCTTCTTAACCGCAAAATCATATCAACAACTTCAACTTCGCTTTTGTCTTGACACCAAGAAACAAGGTCCATTTCGCTCAGCACACCCAAATGCAGTGCAGAAACTTTAGCCTCCATTTCAGCTCTTCTGGCATCTAGCCAGGCATAGAAGTTGGGACTGTCAAAAAATCGATGGTAAAGACCAGTCCAATTACCTTTAGTCATAGTTGTCAAATGAGGACCTTGTGATTCCACTGTTGCCAAAAACTCCTCGGGTTTGAACGGTTTTAATGCTGGTGGGGCACGGAGTGGGGATATGTTTCTTTGCAACGGCATTAGACTAGCCATGTATCTTTCCAAGGGGATCATGAAACTCTGAGTGAGTTCAAGAAAGTGTCTTCTAAGTTTCACAGAATCCGACGAGTCCAACCGATGTCCCACCTTTGTAAGTGATTTGAAAAAGTTTTTATCTTTTTTCAAGAACACCTTATATTCCGTGTACACACCAGGTTTTGTGTCAAATGTTTTCATCTTGCTCGCTTTCTTAAGTTTGTCAGAGGACAACAAGGAAGGTGCGGATGATGTCGGGGTAAGGCCCAAATCGCTAATTCTGATTATATGAGGCCAGTGCTGGAGGGTTTTCGTAAAAAACGGATTCGTTACCCCAAGCATCACACGAGGTGGTGCCTGGGTACGACTTGTATACTCTTTGAATTCGCTATCGTGTATTGTGAAGAACGGTCTGTAATCACAATTGTATCTCAAGGGAGTTATGGACGAAATCAATGCAAGAACCGTGTTCGAACATACTTCTGGCGAGGAGGACATAATGATCAAAGGTTCTCCGAGCAAAACTAACTCCCATAGTAAATGATAGTGTGATAATACTGGTTGAAAATACTTAATAACGTCCACTTCGTGAACAGAAGATATAACGTACTGATATTGCACTTCTGACGTGACGCTCACGCTTGCAGTCGGCATCCCTGGTTTATCCTGTTTTGATGGTATTCTCACTTGCAAAACCGAACCCAGCAACGGCAAATCTAAAGTTTTACCTGGTTGGGGGGATGGCCACTGATCGATATGGCGACAAGCAGTTTCTAAGCATGTTTCACCATGATCAAAATATTCTGGGGCAATTATCTCAGTGATTTCTTTAAAGAAATTAAAATAAGGTAACTTGCTAAGCAACACAACAGACTTTTGAAAATATCCACGTTTCAAAGTCTTATCCCGTACTTGGCGAAAATAAACATATCCGTAGTAGTGGTTGTCATCTCTCTGTAACACTGCAGGAAAGTCTCTCGCATCCATTGTGGACACTTTGTGATGTGCAACAAACGAAGTTTTTCGGATTCGAAAGTAATACTGGGTATCTCCCATGCAGCCGGAGTTGGAATCCGGAAACGCTAAATAGCATACATTTGTGCGTTCTTTATCGGACATGACTGCTTCTTTAGGATATTTGAATTCCATGGCTTGACCCAGTTCCAAATCGAAAGTAACAACGCAAACGCAATGAAGCCAGTTCGATAATCTTTCCCATTCCGAAGGGATCTCTTCAATTTCCTCAACTTTCAGAACTACATCATCCAACAAACTGGAATCCATCACTACCAGTTTGTCTTCCTTTTGACGATGGGTCTAATACCTTAAAACGCATCAACCATACGACACGGCCTAAAAAATAAAACCTATGAAAAACAAAGAAAAGTTACATGACATGAGAATAAGATACAAAGAAAACAGGATACCCGCAAGATGGTCTTTGTAAATTTCAGCACAAGATAATAAAAACATAACAATCAATGAATATGAATGAATTTTTCATTATAGCCTGAGCAGATATACAGACTTGCTTCTGCAGTAATCCTCGGTCCACATCCAAGTATCCTAGAAATACATATCCAGTAAAATCCAAGATAAAACAACAAAGTCTTTCATCGCTTCTTGAACCCATATTTCTTGCGTTCGTAGAACAAATCTGTTTTTGCACTTCCAAGATTCACGATTTTCGGACATCCATCTCTGTCCTTTTCTTGAATGGTGCATTCCTTGCAGTAGTAGGCGTCCGAGACTCCGGGACCACCGCAGATGACACAACGGCCCTGATACGACCCATAGTTGCATTCGTCACAAATACGCACGAGCGTGCAGGGGCGGACGTAAGAGTCACATATGACACATTTTCCATCACATTTCTCACACAAACGACCGATCGCAACACCGGGTTGCTTTCGACAAAATATCAAATCTGGATGATGCTTCGCCATAAGGATATGCTATTGCTTTCAATTATTTATGTACTTGATAGATTATCCCGGAATTCTTAGATTTACTAGAGAAAAGAATGTGTTATAAAGTAACGAGGTGTAATTTTAAAGTTACAACAAATAGCCGTTATCTTAAATCGACTACTAATTTAGAAAGAACACATTACATTGACCAAACTTCAGGTCCAAATTCTTTGAACAGACCGACGACCACTGAACGTTCGCTTTCCACCCAAGAGACCGAAATATAAGTACGGTGGCAGCAGTTTCCTGTACTGGTGTCACATACGACGACAGCGACCCTAATCATTTAAAGCTGTTTCCGCGGACGAAATTCGATGGAACTTGCACATAATCCTTAAATCAGTCAACCAACTTGCTTGTGAATTTTCCGTCAAATACGCGATGTTACCATGTCATGTCAAAACGAGAGAACCACCTGTGCTTCAAGACTAGGTACATTTTTTTCGACTAAAATATATATAGATATATCAAACCCTAAATACAAATTACCCTACAAAAAAAAACTAAAAATCACGATGAAAACGCACATTAAGTATAAATAAATCATAGCTAATGTCAACAAATACACCGGCGTAAAGTTAGCACGCACTAATTCTATCACGCACTACCAAGTTCTAATTAAATATTTCGCCTGAAATAAAATCGTTAAATCCACTCAATCAAGATTGCGATGATATACTTCATTGAAGCCTCTAAACACGCTAGATAGAAAAAATGCTATCTCGAGGAAAATATAAACTTTTACCGATTCCACCTGCTAAATCAATTTTCAAGCCCTACCCAATAAATCCATGGAAAAAATCGTTCTTGCTTTCATTAACCTCAACAACCAGTAGTGTTGAACTCAGTTCCGATAGGTATTTATGCAACTATATGTTCAGTGTTATCTCCAATGTATTATTTATTTCTTTAATCCATGCTAGTTAGTGTACCTGTTCTATTTATTCCAAGCAATTTCAATTTCTGTGCAGTATTGACGAAATGAAAATTATAGCTAGGCCTATCCCTGGACATTCCAGTAAAATTTTCAAGGATTTTGGATCGAGGTAATTGGGTAAGGGTGTAATAATGAAGTCTAGGGTTAGGATAACCTACCTTCCACATTGGCTGCTTTTCGCAAAATTTACGGGTTTAAAAATGCGAATTTTATTGGAAAATGTTGGATGGTCATGATCCATACACAGAACAAACATCAAAACGTAACGAGAACACAAGTCAGGGCAGAGTAAACACAACTATGATGTGGACCACTAGCGAACGTAACAGCAGAGAATTTACTTTTGGGAGGTTTTCAATATGGTGATTTGACTGAAATCTCAGTTTTCATAGAACTATTTTCCATCACAACCACCTCAATCTATCTATAGGTGTAGAATTTCTGCATACATTTTATGTCATAGCAGAATAATGTGAGATATATTGGTGGCAGAGAAAAAGGACATCCAGAAAAGTCAATTTCCAAGACTCTCAAATTTTAATGAGAGGACTATGCAGACAATAGAAACTAACAATTAAACGACTATACCAGAACCAAATGATGCAAAATTGAGTTCTGAATTTGTGCTGCAATGCGGTAGCAGAAATAAAATTCTCGCACTCATGTTTTTCTTATGGAAAAGATTCAGTATTCGTCTAAATTTCTCTTGTGTCCCGCCATGTGAGCTTTATAAAAGCACTGGATGGAAAACATCTCACCACAGACTTCACACTGGTAAAGTTTAAGTTTGAGCGCTGAGGATTCTCCTTCTTGCAGGAGAGAATCATTCGTTTCATTAACAATTTCATTATCGTCCTCCTCTAAATTGCTCGAGTCAACTAGATCTTCAGAACTGAGATCTTCGCTGTTTTCTATAAAGTCGTCTTCTATATCAGGATGCTTGATCCTTTTCTTTCTCTTGCTGCTATCAACAACCTGTTCAAGAAACATCATCTTTAACTCTAATGTCACTACCACAGGAAAACCTTCCGAGTATTGTAACCCTATATGCATTTACACCTACAAGCGAGCATGGCTCATTCCAGAGATATTAGATGTCATCAATGACACAATGATTCCTAGACAATTATTGATTTTTGAGTGAGATAGTAAATACTCTTGCTTCATCGAATTTCATCTTTTTATTGGCTGCATGTAGCGCTGTTCAATATTTTAGCACTTACAACACCACGCCAAGTGAAAGTTTTCCTGTTTGCTTGACCTGACACAATATTGTCATTTTTCACCGGATCATTATTAAATTTGATATGGAGGTTCAGATTCATCCTAGAATAATTTGTGACCAAAGAAAACCCAAGACTGAGCAGCCTTCTTAGAACTGCAGCCAAAATAAGAATCTGGATAAAGATTGTGTTATAACAGGCTTAGCTTACCTTCTTCTCTGCTAGCATTAGTCAAGTCCAATTTATTTAGTTCACATAAATTGAGGAACGCTTGGAAGGATATTCATTGGTTATCTCCAAAAAATTTATCTTCAAGTTCCAATTTTTTTTTTACCTTTGTGTGAGTTTTAACATGCGCTGCTCTTGCTGCTCCTGTTTTGAAATGTTGAAGGCAGTGTTCACATTCGTACTGGTACTCCATAGAGGGCAACCTGATGTGTGGATGATGTATTCGGATGTGTCGCGCGAGAGCCACCTCGTGTTGCAGAACCGCTTTACAAGTGGGACATTCCTTTGGTCCGGACTCTTTGCCACGGGTGTGAGATTTGTTCTTGGCAATGTCTTTAGCTTTTTTTTCCTGAGGTGAAGTTGACATTATAGTAGTGTCTTTGCGTTTTCCCTGGCTCAAGTTGTAGGCCTCAATATTTGAAGGTGTCGTAGGAATTCTTGTAGATATTACTGCAAAGAAGAATGAGTCACTTGTTTAAAAGAAATGATATATATGAAGGGCTGCCAGATCATGCCTATTTGTCAAGATTTGTGCTTATTTTGAAGAACAGTGTCTCAGAAAATATAATTGTGCTTATTTATTCTCTTTCCATTTCCCGAAATTTATGAGATGCATGAAGCAGATATTTCTGATGAAAAATATCATAAATGATTCGATCTTTCTCGCTAGAATAAAACGATTTTTCCAAGATTTTAGTTCATGTCAGTAAATACTGAATATGATAACGAACTTTCAAAAAACTTCTCACATTTTTTCACTTCTGCTGAAGATAAGTCGACATGAGTTTTGTACATATGTCCTTCGAGTAAAGCCTCCTTCCAGAAATGTTTACTGCATATTCTACATACATATGGTTTTTCACCTGCGATAATATCAAAAACAATGCATTGGGTTCATCTTTAAAATTGGCACCAATCTTGTAACAATCAATAGAAGGGTATGGCACTCTGTAGAGCACATTACTTTGACAAATAGTCACTCAAAACAGCAAGCTTTTTACCACCACACATTTCAACATAGCAAAATGAAATTCAAGTGGCTTTTAACCCTAGAATGCCATGCATGTACAAGTTACGCTAAAGCTAATCATGGGCGAAGTATACTAAATTTCAGGAGCAATACATGTTGAAAACAAAAGCAGAGTACAAAATCAGAACTCCTATTCTTCCTTTACACGAAGGAAAAAAACATACAATATAAAATAAATGAGGTCACATGTGTTTAACTTTTTATTGTTTCATTAAAACTATTAAGGCCAGAAAAAATGTTGAACTTGCATTGCATTGCATGCGAGACAATATTTGCACCTTGCGGATGTCGACAAGGAGCAGTGTTGCAATGATCTATGAGTAAAAGTGGAAAAATACCTTTACGGATATGTGCCTCACAGTGACTGAGATAACTTTTCTTGGTGTTGATTAAAGAGCTGCAGTACATACATTCGAATAAAATCAGGTCTGCAAAGAAAAATATGTCATTTAAACCTGGTGTCTTGAAACTGTTTTCCTCATCCTTGTTCTACTCACAGGCATGATCTTAATACTAACTTTTATTCTGTCAGGTAAAAAAATCCACCTTTCCGTTACAAACATAACTAATAAATATATATGTATATTCAAGAAACATATTATTACAAAATTATTTGCTGTTGACATTGGTGTATTTACCATGCTTCATATTTAAAATTATAACATCTCTGCTTTATGATGATAACTAAAAACTACAAAACTAGTTGAATGCGGAGTTTCATACATGATCATTGCAATATCCTGATTTGTCAAACAGTGTGATTTAACACCAATAGGTAAATCCATACTTAATGCATCCCAGGTTTTTGCCAACCCCGATTCGACACCTTAGGTATTTATAGACCTCTTGGATTGTCTCCTGGACCTAGTGGTTGACCACCTTGGAGGAGGGGTGCTGAGTCGGTCCCAAAACATTCGACTCACGCAAAATAATTAGACCATGGACTCCTCTAATTGTGATAAAAATAATTTTCGTATATGCTGTTAAGCCGGGTCTTGAAGCATGAAAAAACTCAAAACAAAAAAAGGGGTTGACTAGTAGAACCATATTTTATGCGGCTCAACTATGCAATAGTAATTTATCTCACCAGACTCCCTTCAAGTATGACATCAAGAGTGTAATATTGGATTTGAAAATAAATTACGAATTTATGACCGATGGTTGTATTATTGAGTCAGCTTAATGTTTAAGAAGAATTTACCACCGTCCATCGTTACATACGTCCAAGGAATTAATAAGAAACCCACCTTCCTGCATTTTCTTTTTCTTTTTTTTGATCTTCGACGCGGATGATGACGTCAGTTCTGACCAAGGCCCCGGTAGCATCCCAGGTGAAGCGCCGACACCATGCTTCCTGTAATAGAATACTGAAGAGTAGAAAGCGATATTTCTTCATGCAGATCAAATTATATCCATACTCGTTAGATTTCCTAAATTTCTCAGCATCGAAGTCGCTTTCCGTTTCGCTTTTGTCAATGAATTCACTCTTGATTTTATCTTGCTTTTTTTTCTGCTTGGCTGGAGAAAGAAAGATATTTGCATAAGTTCAATTCTACGAAATTTGATCACTTCAGTTTAAAAATGGATTGTAAGGCCAGTACTACTTCTCATGTGTTCTGCTAGCCAATATACAGTAGAGTTGCAACAACTCTTCGATTTTACTCGAGCAAACTGAAGTACATGCAGAAGTCAAATGTATGCATGAAATAGTTCGTATTCAATATATTTAATTACAGTTAAGTTGAACTATACTATTTGTTTTTACTCTTGTTTGAAAACATTCATCTGAATGTCTTTATCCAACATTTTCCATAAGATGCATTTTGCATTGTAAGTCACTATCAGTATTGTATGCTTATGGAATGTGCCCTCCAACATACGCACGTAGTTCGACCTCAGAAACTTTGTTCGAATTCCGAATGAATTCAGTATTCGAAGTCTGGAACAGCAGCAATGAAGCAGCAATGTATCGCTCAATATAAACTTCATTTTACCTATCTGTGGAGTGAGTGGAGACAGCATGATACCTTCGTCATTGGAGAAATGTTCATAGGAGTTCAATGCAGGATTATAATCAGTGACTTTTTTTCTAGAAAAAAAGAATAAATAAATAAAACAGAAGTACAGTGGTGTTGTAGTGTAGTGGGGTGGCCACATCATTCATGTTTTTTTAGTGGCAACAGAAAT